>CAJQUW010015943.1:0-267285 GCA_907163375.1 Prostheceraeus crozeri | reverse complement strand
AAGGATATCTCGTTTTGCTAGGGTCAATAGAATAGTAGCGCAGCCGACTATTTCTAGATTTCCTCCACTAACGTTTTTCGCCGAAATTGAAGTTGGCCTCCAATTAATGTTCCATTTTGTACAAAAGTCTTCCGATACTAGAGTTATACCTGCACCTGTATCCAGTAGAGCTTCGGCCGCTTTGTTGTTGATGTGCAAACGGATCACAGATTTCTCTTGTTGTCCACAGGCCGCAACAACGTCCTCTGTACTGTAGGATCTAGGCCAAATTGAAGATTGAGGAAGATGGAGATAGTGTGTCATATCATCATTGCTTTGAGATTCCAAGCTCTGTAATGAAGGGGTGTTGTCAACAAGGGATGAATTGTGAGATGCACGTGCCGTTGGTGGTACGTTGGTTGAATATGCTGGAGGGTCTGTGGATGTTGACACTGGCAGCTCCAGCCTACAGCCGTCGTCTGATGGACCGTCATTAGGAAGGGCCAACATTGCAACATGCTCCTGGATTGATGGGGTATGTGGTTGGTCCTGCAGACTCTGCTGTGCCGGTTTTGGTCTTCGCCAAGGTAGGAATGGCGTGTTCGGCACCCAGACAGGTTTTGTAATCCGACGGACACATTTCTTGCAAATACGAAGGAAGACCGTGATAGTCACATACAGACACACTAGGAATATCCATATTTGTTTCGCCGTGGCTGCAAAGCCAAGGAGGAATCCGAAGGACACTCGATGAGCAATGCTGTTTATAAGAGATTTGGTGTTGTCGTCTACACTTTCATCAGTCGAAATTCCGAGGCGCTGGAGGATTTCGTGATGCATGTTTAGGGTTCCCATGAGATCGTTGACTGTCTCACGGGACTGTACTACGCTCCAGTTATATACCACAAGATCATGAAGATGAGTGTGTGGTGGCCATGGGAACTGTCGTGAAGTTGGATGCGGTAGAGAGGTAGTGTTTGGGATGTGCAGCAGAACACGACATCCATGTTTATGATGATAATTGCAGCATGTGTTTTGGTAGCAAAGTGGTACTTTCGTAATTTCGTGGCACGGTCGCCGTGACACTGTTGGATGTATGATATTGGTCAAAGGATCTAAGAATCCCATGGTTGGTTGAGTTGTTCCACAATAACGTAAAATTACGGGGATTTTGCTAGTGCAAACCTTTTCCATTGGCAGAATAGTGAAGTTATGCACCTTCGTACACGGGAAAATTTCCAACAGTCTACCAACAGCCTTGGCATGCAGGTAGTCGCGTTTTAGCAGTGAGCGGGCGGCCAAGGTCGGGTGGGACATGATCGCCACTTTGAGGAGGCTAACTGCTGACATCATGCTCTTGCAGGACGCCTGGACAGCCATGTTAAAAGCCAAACGCACATAGTTTGTAAGGCGAAATTGTAGGGCCTGTAGTTGCGCTGCTGCCACTGCAGATGTTGTAGCCCCTCTTCGTGGTCGTCGTTGTCTATTGTCATTTGTAACCCTGTTGGATGATGTGAAAATGGGGCAGTCTTTGACGTATATTCCTTGATGAGTTCGTTGGAGGCTTGTGTTGTTGCAGTCCAGATAAGTTTCCTTCTTCGTTGGGAATGTGAGTGCGAGGTTTCCGTCGCTGGCCACCCACGTGTCACCCCACTGTTCTCCTGAAATCGTTTTCCACTTCAAAAATTTGCACTTCTCTTCTGTAGAAGGTGTCCAAATAATGTAAGAGAAATCATTAAGGTGACATTTTCCTGATTGGTAGTGACAATGCTTCACGGTTCCGGCTGAACTTTCCATATAGTCCGAAGAGTGTCGCTTATATACCGTGATCGGTACTAGGAAGCAATTGGTTATTGTTTGCGTCCTCCATTTACAGCATTCAAAGGGTGCTGCTCCGTACACAGGAAGGGCTGGTATATCGGTGGACCAACCACCCTTAATGCTCTTCATTTTTCCAACTGAACATTGCTTTTCTCGGATCATTTGTAGGCACTCCAGATTGGATACAGGAATGTGGACGATGTTTTTCTTCAGCAACCTTTCATCTCCGAAAAAGTATATGAGAGTTTTAAAGATGTACTTGATTTTGATGCAATGGAAACCTGGACTCTCGTACTGCAACATGTTGATCTTGTATAACACATGCGTCTGATTGGTGGGTGCTGTGTTTCTTTTTATGCCGGACTCACAGGATGGTGGGTCGGGTATTTCCCATGTGGAGGCACCCGTTTTCGTCTGGCATATCATTGGACTGGGATGGCTTGGTGTTCTACCTTCAGCGCTTGTTCCAAGCCACAGAAGGAGAATAACGATGGCGAGGACGATGGTGGTGAGTCCTTTACACATGTTTACCTTCGAAGCCGGTTTCAGTGGCGCTGACATAATGGTGACAACCGGCCAATGTGCATGCGAGTGTGCGATGGTCGGGAGATTCGCTGGGATGTCCGCATTTTGGGAAGTAGGAGAGCAGTCTGTGATTGGGCTGGAGCCAGCTGGCGTCGAATGCGTCTGGGTATCACCGATGAGGGACTGAGGAAGGGGTGGTGCCGATGGAGGCGCCATCCTGTTCGTTTCTGTGTGGACAGCGACGGGGATATACTGGGAGCTATTGAACACATCCTGATTGCTATTATTTGTGTGTTGCCGTTGCTCGCCGTTCTCTGGATCAATTTGGCGACCGTGTGAGAGTGTTATTCCGGCAACCAGTATATTTGGATCTCGTACGTGTACGCGCTCCTGCAGATGATCGGAATAAATCGAGTTGTTGAAAGTTTCAGAGTCCGATTTTCTCCCAAGATTCATTGAGATTCCAGATATTGAATCCCCTGAAAGTCGTCGAGGAAGATTGTTCGGGCGTCCATATCCACTTGGGGGTGGAGAGAAACAGCGTGGTTGACCTATATTTGTAGTGCTACTCGAATGTGGGTATGCTGGGGGCACGGTATTACCCCGATGAGATCCCTGAAATTCGAACGATGTAGACGGGGAATCCATGGTAGGGGGGTTCTTGAACGCGTCGGTCCTCACATGTGGTCTTTCATTACTACTTATTCTTGGTGACTGATAGCTTGGTCGTGGTTGGTGTGCGTTAGATGGACGACGTTGAAATTGTTGTGCAAATGTCACTCGCCTGCCGCATTGGCGTTGAAGATGACCTGGCTTCCCACACCTGTAGCATATTACTCTGTTATCAGTTGTATACCGTGGCATTGGGGCTGCCGTCCAAGGCCCAGAGGGGGCGCTAACAGGATAAGTAGCCTTTGGGTACATGTTCATGCCATGTATAGCGGATACAAGTGATTCCACGCGGTCCTGAACCGCCTGGACCGCCGCTACAGTAGAAGTGGAGGGATCGTCGTCCGCTAGTAACTGACGTTGTGCCTGTACTTTTCGAGCATATGAGATTGCTTCCTCCAGAGTATCGGGATCCTTTTGCAGTACTGCCCGCCGGAGATTGGGTAACAAGCCAAAAACAAAAGCTTCTCTGGCTAGGGTGTCCTTTGCCTTCTGGTCAAGACTGGAATATGCTGCTCTGACCAGCCGCTGTATGTCTGTGGCAAACGCCGCGACAGACTCACCCGCCTTTTGCTTCCTGGTGTGTAGTTCCGCGCTCGCAAATTTTTCTGACTCAGGGGTCTTCAATAGTGATTTCATTGTTCGAATGAGGAGTGGGTAGTTGTTCTGGGCTTCAGCTGGAACTTGGCGGTACATTTCTAAAGCATAGGATTTTAGGTATGTCGGGAACAAAAACGCTTTTTGCATGTCCAACCAGCCCAATGCTCTTGAGACCAATTCGTATTTATTGACGAAATCTTCGAAACTTGCTTCACTGCCAGTGTCGTCTCCGGAAAATGGAGTGATTGTTAAGGCCATATTAGCGTTTGGTGGCAGGCAACGAGGGCCTTGGTGCGCGTCAGCAGTTGTTAAGACTCGGCGAGATGCTGCTTGACGTCGAGTTGTTAGGGGCGTTGCTTTTGGCTGCTGGTCATGTGCCGGTGTCGATGGGAGAGTGTCGACCATCTCGACGTCCTCTAGAACGATCTCTTTCCCCGATCGAGTTCGCTTTGCCATAGTGAGATTGAGTTATATTTGGGCAATGAGGGGTGAACTAATTTTGAAATAGTAGAATTGCGAAAGCACCGACAAGTAAAACTGCGAGCAGTAGTTGTACTAATTGGACTAGATATTACCGACAAGTAAGCACCGATAAGTAAAACTACAAGTAGTAGTTGTACTAGCTCGACTAGTTGAGGGAAAGTGAGAATGCACCGTATTGCGCTATGTGAGGAAGGGGATGCAGTAATTAGTATAAGTACTGTCTGTAATTATACTAATACTGTCAGGATTCGTAGAAGTTCACAAACTAATGGATTAGCTGTCAGGGACTGATACTCGGATTTGACTAAGAGGAAGTAATATAGGCAATGATAGTGGGCAAGGGGGGGGGTCTTCTTATCAAATTAGCGAAGTATCGTAGAAGGAATATTATGGAGATAAATGATCAATTGGTTAGTTTGGTAGTTTGTGCAACAGAAACTAGCTTGCGGTAGTTTGCGTCCGCGAGAAAAAGTACTAAATAGAGGGATGCTGTCGATAACCGTTTACACACAGAAATGCTTTGTTAATTACACGAATTGTTAACTACACTATTAGTCGAAAAATTAAACTGGTAAGCAACTTGGATGAAAAATAATCGGAGTGAGATTGCGCTTGAGTGATAGTAGTTCGCGGGTGGTTAGGTGTATGTCCGCGATGAAAACGCTATTTCTATTGTGTGGGTGGTTACCACAATCCACTCAACTGATTGCTAAATGTGGGTAGCAGATGGGTATTCGCGTAAAATTAGTAGTACTGGTAGTTATAGATGGAACATGGAATAATATAATTATCAAAGATATACAAATACAAATTGAAGAAAATGCAAAATTTTGATTAAAAAGCAAGTACAGTATACTGTATAGAATAAAGAGACGGTATATGTAGATATAGACACAAAGAATGAAGCAAAATACACATAAACCCGTACCCCGGTATCACCTTAGCGATGCCACTGACTGTGAAACACAAAATTACAAAATTACTTTATGTCTTTGCACAAGTAAAATTAATGGGCTTTGCAGATTGAATTTCTTATTGTCGGTGATGTCCGACCAAGCAAGTATTCAGAAAATTATTTTTATTTTGTTGTGGTAGCTAGTGTCGGTTGGTAGTCCGACTGGAAGAGACTTGTCTGAGACCAGGCAAGTAGCACTAATTATGTTTATGATAGTTGGTGTCGGTAGTTAATGTCCGACTGATAGACACTTGATATAGTTACTGCAGTAGCAAAAGGATTTTCATATACTAAAACCTAAGTCTCCTCTATCTCTGCGTTGGAATATATTAGTTAGGAGTTCTGAGGATTTCGACTTGGTAATTCGAAGTACAATACAGTACCGTATAGAGTTTGATATGTGTGCTGGACACACCGGCGTATATATACGTTGGAAGGTATACAGTCAGGCTATCAGGGGACTCGACACGTCCCAAACGGTGCAATGGTACACTACGGGCTGGCCAATCAATCAAACAATGAACAATACTACCGGTAGTTTTTCCCGGCCGCCCCTTCCCTCTCACGGGAATAAAAATCAGCGCGCACAATCCAAATTCCTATTTCTTCCAAAATCAATCCCTCAGTGTAATCACTGAGTCAGAGCCAAATCAAATCAATTCAATGACAATTCCACCGGCCGGTAACAAATAACAACTCTCAAAAACGGGCTCTGTACAAAAACTCAATATCACGAGCGTGACCGGTTCCTACCAACTTCAAAACGTTTCTGTCAAACTCGGTAGCCTGATCCTCAGAACACCTAATGAGACTTCGTAGTTATTGCCTGAAAAACTTAGCGGATACAAATGGGAGAAACGTTGGAGGGAACCGTCAAACGAGATAGTCCTGGCAGGTAAGGCTGGAGTGAAAGACCTCCAATTGTAATTTATGCTTTTAATTGTAATTTAAGATTTAATTGTGGTTGATTTGAATTGTTAATCTACGGTGTATATTATTAGCACTATTAAAAGAAGTTAGGCGGTTTTGGCTTCAGGTGATTTCTCCTTAGATCGGATGACCTTTAGTTGCTACTGCTGCTGATGATAGTTGATGATCCGTGACTTTACTGTCTAGATGAATATATATTTGTAGGGCTACTATTGACTTGTTGGTTCGAACCTTTCAACGTTAAGTTTAACTCTAGAGAAAATGAGGACTAGAGAAAGACAGAGAGAATATCTGACGAAGCGAAATACCAAAATCAGCTGAGCAAGGAATTTTTGGAACAGTTGTGCACTGGGAAAAATAAACGAAATTATTTGATGTTGACTAGGATCAGCTGAAACAGAGATGTAGTATTTATAATACGTTCGCCGTACTCGGAAGTCCACTATTAGTTTTAGGTATGGTCCTTTTACGTGTAACGGGGTGAGCAACTCCGGGGTGTGAAACCCAGGACCCGGCAGTTCTGTCCGGGAAAGAAAAAAGAGATCAGCGACCGGTTACGTCGACGCTTATGCTAAGTTGCTGAACCTCGATTCCCAACTACCGGACAATGCCTTGCCAGTCTCGTTTGACGGAACAAAAACAAAGTTTTATAGCGCAAATATAGATATAAGTAGTTAGACAATTACGTTGATAAATAGATAACAAGGAAATACAAGGTACAAGGAATAACTCAAAAGTTCGTTAATGTTATAGACACACAAAAAGAAATAATTCAACCTTATGATACGAATACGAACAGAGCGTTACAAATTTAAAGGTGCGCTAGCAGAGATGTCAAATATTCAAGAGGAGACTTGAGGTCAGAGATTTATAGTTATACAAAGAATCAATGTTACCGCCTTTTGGTGAGATGACCACTCCAAGTTTTCTCCCTCCGAGAAGAAGATCAGGCAATGAACAGTCTTCGATACGAATCTGCTCGAACAAGCAAGGTTGTTGTTGATGCTGAAGTCTGAAGCTGGAGTTGGAGTCTGCGATTATATAGTCCATCAAAATTAAGGGAGGTGACCAAAAGTAGAGCCACTCCCCAAAAACAAAGCCACACCCGATTGAAGCAGGTCCAATCGCCTCGTATTACAGGCAGCATTTGCTAAAATCAAAATGTTGCGTATCCGTGAAGCCACTCCCAATCCTTCAATTACTAATTGCCTCGCAGCGTGGGCAGGTTTTGAAAAGTGTCGAGTATCCGCAAAGCCACTCCCAATTCTTTCCATAATTAATCGCCTCGCAGCGTGTGCAGGTGTTGGCAGTAATAATTGTTGTTAACTGAGCTGGACAAAATTAGATTAAAAACTAGTTGCTTCAATAAGATGTCCGTAAGACCCGACTTCGGCAATGAAGTACAAAACACCAATTTGAATGTAAACCGTACAAAAGACTATCACAAATTTACGTGAGTATTCCTGAAATTTATCTACATGTATGTCTACAACACATGCCTAAATGACTATTGATCTATGACATCAGTTATTCAGGGTATTTTGCTAATATATTTCTTTGATAGCTTGCATTACAAGCTAGTTTTTGAATTTCATGACATAAACTTCATTTGCCCGTTAGAAGCCTGGGATACAGGTGAAACCAGTAGGCTTGATTTTATGTTTTTCCTTTATACTTCTGAGTGAATTTATTATGCATATATATATATATATATATATATATATATATATATATATATATATATATATATATATATATATATATCTGCTCTCAACAGATGGTCCGGTGGCCTTGTGGTTAGAGGGTATGCTTGCACGTCCTCTAGCTCCAACGTTGCTGGTTCAAACCTACCCACGACTGATGAGGCCCAACAGGGCGAAACATGTCTCGTGGTGGTTACATCTGTTGAGATTTGATAAATTTATCAATTGCCAGCTTACTTGTCTAAATATATATATATACATATATAAAAGTTTCAAAAGAACAAGTTACCACAATCTAATTTTGATAATTTTCAATGCTGCCTTTCGTATGATCGATAAATCGACTCAATGTTCAAATTAGAAAACTTAAACACGACTTTAGAAAAACATTTGATAGTATAAATGTGTATACCGGCGCATCGGATAGGTGCATTATCCATCATCAAGGCGGGCAGCATTGATAAGGACACCATCATCGTCATAGAGTTGTGGAAGATTAAGTACAGATGATGACAAGGAAGGCAAACCGTGGAACTACAGAGTGATGATCGGAGGACTCCTTTGTTCAATGAACGCGAGGAACGTGTAGTGATGGTGTGATAGAGAGATAGTGGACGAGCGAGAGAAGTGGGCCACTTGATAAGGCAGTGATCTGAGAGGTTAGGGTCCGCAACATCGAGACCAGGGGTAGGCGGATCATTCCTTTACATGACGGTAAATGACTCCTCCATTATGGTCGTGAGTAGGACCTATAACTCGGGATTTCAGTCTGCAGACAAGAAGATTAGCAAGTGTCTGAGGTCTTCGGTATTGAAGATTGACTTGTTGGAAATAGCAGAAGAGTCGATAATATTAGCCAGGTCAGTGAAACAAAGCGCAGAGACCTGGGCTATGATCAGTGATTTCTTCTAAAGCTTATGCTTATTTCGCAGACACTGTTAATGAACGTTACTGACCAGCCTCTATTTATCTAATCGCTGTTATTGCGATGATTGCCGAGGTGAACAATACTGTACTATTCAACTTCCGTTTACTCAGTAAACTGTAAAATCTTATCAGTGGGTGCACCCACTACTTGTTCTTCTAATGTTCTCTAGTATTTTTTCTCAATGGGCGTCTGACTTTGCACGCAACTCCTATATTCATTATCATTGTTGCACCTTGGTATTGTAAGTGTGCAATTGTGAACGCGCTATCGATCTCGATATTTCACGTACAGCACTGATCGACAATTCGTCGCTGCGTCCATATCTCTTGCTGCACACTTGCAGATCAGAAATAGGCAGTGCTTGATGAATTGAGAGAGCTTCACTTTCAATAGATGTAATCAACAACCACTCATGTCACAACGTATAAGAATCTCCCGCACACAGCGATCAGAGATATCAAAGTAAATATGGAATGATTCAGTTTTGTCTCATCGCTAGAAACAGAGAATACAATTACCTCTTCCACATCCATCAATAAAAGGCGAAATACGAATTGGGCCGTTAAGTTATATGAAGATTGGAGCACTTGGAGGAGAAATACAATGGAAGAACGGAAAGTTCCATCAATTGAAGACATATGGACAGTCGCAATGGTCACAGATCAAATGCTGTTTGTCTTTATAAAAGAAAGAATAATGAACAAGAAAAATAATTGAGCAAAATCCTTGACCGACCAAATCCAAAGCGTCCATTATAGTGTAGGCTCAAAATGTTTCCCACTTCACAAGACATGAATATTTTTTCAAAACAACTTTTTCTGACGTATTTTGGGGCGCTGATTCCATTTCTGGAGACGGGGAACTTCGATCTTCAAGGGTTATTCCTGTGGGCCACTTTTTGTGCTTTTTTTGCAAAAAATGCACCTCAGTATTCAAAAGAAAATCAGTTAAGAATTGCTGCTTCATAGATTTGAAGTATATGTACCCTCAAAATCGGCATAGGAGCTTTAAGTGATGATATTGTACCCTAGCAACGGTTGCTAGGAGACCAACTTTTTCATAGCAACGCGAAAGCTACCGTAGACGCGAAGATCTACCCAAGTCCTACCTCACTACATTGACGCCATCAAATCGATATCGAACCTTTCAGAATATTGCTTGTTTGTACATCATTAGAGGAAAAAGTGTGCAAGTTTCAATGAGAATTGAATTGAATAAAATATGTATAAGTGCATGAAACAATAATAACAATTCTTGAAACAGTAGTCACAATATTGCACACTATGGGGCCCAAAATTGATCGTTGCGATTAATTTTTATAAACATTTAGTGTTCTGCCATTGACAAAGGGTCTGGAACCGAAACATCTGGCTATATTTTTTATTCTTTATTCATTTTACTTCGCATTAAACACATCGGGAGAGAATTGAATCTGTAAGGCATCACGTAGTCGCCTGCCATGCACACGAACAAAGTGGCTATTGATACTTGACGAACTCCGAGAAATCTAGGGATCAGTGCCTCAAGCTCTAGATGAACTAGTGATGAAAATGTTCCGGAAAAGTTTGGAAAATTTTGAAAGTTTTGATTTTTTTGATAGGCCCTATAATTTGTGCGCTACCGCAGCCGATGAGGCAGCTAGACACCAATAGACTGGTCTAAAGCTCTTCATTTCATCATTATTTCAATAAAACGATCTTAAAAATGGAAAAGTTTGAATTTTAAAAAAAGAATTTGGAAAAATTTGTGTGTTTACTGCCACGGCCGATGCTGCTATACGTACCAATAGAAATGGTCTAAAACTCTTGATTAAACCATTATTTCGATTAAAACGATCGTTGCAATGCGAGTCCCTCGTCCACGGATTTTTGAGCATTCCTTTGCCACCAGTGGCTTGTGATAATTTGCTAACATTTTAATTATCAAATAGACACCCTTTGGGATAATATGAATATTGCTTTACTAGAGAGGTATATTTTCATGCAATGAGAAAATTCTGGATCAAGAATAATACACTTTATTTTGGAGTTTGCTTATAGCTTGAAAGCTAAAAGCTTTGTTGTGCAGAGTTGATTATAGTCATGAAAATTTTCCATCTGTTGATTATCATCTGAAGTATAATACCACAGTCCAGGCAGCATTATGCATGAACGACCATATTGGAAGATATATATAAATATATAGACTGTAAAATCGTGAGAGGCCTAAAGATATATGTGATGAGTAAAAGAATATCCATGATAGCCTTTAACTTCTGGCGTATTGTCTGATATCTCCGTTGAGGTCAAACTACACATCTTGCATTTCCATTCTAAATAGCTCCAAATAGATTTCAGATCTAACCAAATGAATTTCAGACATTTCCAGATGAATTGGAGATTCTCCAGTTGAATTTAGGATCTTTTCAAAGCTGAGTTTCTGACAGATCTGAAATTCAATCAGAGAAACCTGAAATCCATCTAATGTCTGAAATTCATTTGGAAAGATCTGAAATAGATATGGAAAAGGTGCAGTTGGTTCCAAATGTTGACATGCTGGGATAGAGAAGTTTTCGGCCTTTGAATATTACAGTCTTTTTGAACGACTATAATAAGTCTGCAAAACAATAATTTAATAAGGCATAACATCAATTATCGAGGAAAAAAATTCAAAAAAATTCCGGAAATATTTTTATTTGCATCAATAGGATCAACATCAACAAAGAGCATCGGGACACTCCAGTGTCAACGATTGTGAACAGCTCAATGACAGTGAAGGTGGTCGACTTCCATTGAGAGTAGACTTCACTCAAAATTCTGAATTCCTCACTACAATTTTGGCCCTTAAAGTCGCTCCAACCCACGTGGCCGCAACCTTACTGACAGTCAATGAAAATGGCCACTTTTTCGCCACTTTAACAGCATTCCCAACAGAACAAAGCCTCGTCTCCGGAGGACAGATATTCAATTGCAGCCATTCGGGAAAGTGTCGGACAACGATCGGACGTTATAACCAGCTTCCATGCCCTCACCAGATGTGACACGGTGGGGTCTTTCTACAAGAAGGGAAAGAGTATTCATGAAGACCGACGAGCAAACCTTGTGTGCTCTATCGAACAAGCAACTTACGGAGGAGCTGCAGATGGAAACCCTTAGTATCATTTGTGACTTCATAGCGCCAGTGTACGCTTTTTTAAGGGAACGACATCTGAGGCGCGATGGCTTGCGCTCAGGAGAAACGCTGCTGATTCACTTGCCCCACCCACGGAATCAGCTGCAACACGACCAAACGGGCTCAGCCTCAAGCCACGATTTGGGAGGAAGCATTGAATCCCGCTTTACAAACTATAAAGCCGACTGATTTCGGCTTCCAGGAGGATATCAACCCGATACCAACTACGCTTCCCCCCCCCCGCTCCTCAGTTTATCAAGGATGTTCTAATGTGTGGTTGCAAGACAAACTGTAGCACTGGACGATGCCGCTGTCATCGAATGAATAGTTCATGCAATGAACTATGTGACTGATCAAACAGCATGTGTCTCAACGAAGACACTACGCGGGAAGATGCTCTATCTGACTCTGAGGATGACTGTTGACTATCACTCTTTTCTATGAGACTGTTACTTTTTTAGAGATAGTGATGACGTTATACATCTGTGACTGCAAATTAAGAGTGCAGACACCTTTTTAGTTTTATCGAAAATTTGCTACCTGTCATTTCTATCAGCCATAGCGATCAATTTTGGGCCCCATAGTGTGCAATATTGTGACTACTGTTTCAAGAATTGTTATTATTGTTTCATGCACTTATACATATTTTATTCAATTCAATTCTCATTGAAACTTGCACACTTTTTCCTCTAATGATGTACAAACAAGCAATATTCTGAAAGGTTCGATATCGATTTGATGGCGTCAATGTAGTGAGGTAGGACTTGGGTAGATCTTCGCGTCTACGGTAGCTTTCGCGTTGCTATGAAAAAGTTGGTCTCCTAGCAACCGTTGCTAGGGTACAATATCATCACTTAAAGCTCCTATGCCGATTTTGAGGGTACATATACTTCAAATCTATGAAGCAGCAATTCTTAACTGATTTTCTTTTGAATACTGAGGTGCATTTTTTGCAAAAAAAGCACAAAAAGTGGCCCACAGGAATAACCCTTGAAGATCGAAGTTCCCCGTCTCCAGAAATGGAATCAGCGCCCCAAAATACGTCAGAAAAAGTTGTTTTGAAAAAATATTCATGTCTTGTGAAGTGGGAAGCATTTTTCGACCAAATGGAACTACACATACTCAATTGTTTCAATATAAATGTTACTATGGAATGATTTTATCATAATAATATTTGTTAAATAAACGTTTGTTTTATTGTTTTTATTTATTTTATAAAGCTGTTTGTTTCAAGAATTGTTATTTTTACAGCGGGTCTCGTGTCGGTCACTTAAATTCAGTCTTTTACGTGTGAGCAACAGCGTTCAGTGAACTTTCGCAATTTTAAAAGTTAAGGTGCTGATATATCACTTGCATGCACAGCTTCTAGGTTTGCAAGGTGTAACAATTAAGTTGTTGCACCTTTTTGGTGCAACCTTTTTGGCAATTACAGGGAAAACAGAATAAGAAAAAGGATGCGAAAATCAAAGATCTTTTAACCCAGAGCATCTGCATGATAAAGTTAAGAAATACTGGTAATACGTTAATGTCTCTTGAGGCAAGCCTTCAAAGAACAACGCATTACGCAGCCGGGTTTGACGACAGCTGCGAAGGGCTTTAATTAAGTTGATGTGCTCTGCAATATAATCACCGATTTTGAAATTAAAACTAGGAAAAACCGATTCCAAAATGTAAGTTGATAAGATGAAGCAAAGATGGCGCATTCTTGAATGTGCATCGTCTACTCTTGAATTTTGAAACATGCAACATTCAAAAGGAATTGCAAATACAATCATTTCTGGAGGGTAAAGCAGACCTTATATATTGATTAGTCATTATGGTGTCTTAGATAAAATGATATCAACTCAAATGATTTTCTCGAAAATCAAAGTGCTGATATCCAGAACATACATGATTTATGAATTTTTGTCGGTTTAGATTGCAAAAATTTGATAAAATTAATGCAATTCAAATTATTTCATTTTTCTACGTGATATTTAATTCAATACAATAGATTGATTTTGATAAAGTTTAATGTTGAAGCTGGGACATTCCCATAACGACGTCTAAATGTTTCATAATTTTAATAAACTTATAGTTAATAAGACTTAAGGTTTGTCCTTAAGAGGACAGGTGGTGCGTTCCCACCGGCAGACATTAAACGTTCAAGGCGTGTCAAACTTTTGACTATCCTAGGACTACATTTTAGAGCCAAACTTGACGAGATCGGTGTGGAGGACCTTCCCACTAGTCCATTTTTCAATCAGCGCTTCTAAAGCGGGGCTGGACCTTACGCCTAATGGTCCTTTGACTTGTGATCCTCGACAAATGCATGAATGCATGAAGGTCTTTAAGCACAAAGACTTGACGGATCTGATTGCGTGCCAGGCGGACCTTCCCGGGGGCCCATAACATAGCGCTATACGGGCTGGACTTCACCCTTAAGTGTACGAGATCGTACAAGGCCGCTTAACAAGTGATCTCCTTGGTCAAAGTTTCAGGCTCGATTGATTAGGAACTTATATATAAATAGACACTTAGTAATCACCATGTCAACCCTATGGAGACCAGTAACGGACACAGTCCATTCATCACACTAAGGCAGTAAGCGATAAAAAAAAACAACGTTAAAACAAATAAAACAATAGCCAGTCGTCAGCAGGTACCCGCCTGGTAGCGTTTCGGCCCCTCTACCTGAACGCTCAAGCCCAGGCGGGCGGGGCCCCGCATAAACTTATATGCGGCTGGCATTCTAAAATCAATACAGTAATGATATGTGTAATAATAAGTAATACTGATAGTAATAGTAAAAACAAAAACAGAACAACCGCAAAAGACGGATACAACCAAAACAAACTAAAATATATGTGTGAAATACTGAAATGGTATAACCAATAAAAAAAAATTATAAATTAAATGCTAAGAAAACAAACAAACAGTGTTAGTTTTATTGTTTAAAATGCGCACTGCCATGTCAGCTGCCTGGCTGAGAAATATCCAAACTTGACTAGAAAATTGTTATGATCGGTTAGGATTTTCTCAGTACATGCCTTCATTTTAGACTTACAATATCCTCTGCCGCTCATCACAAAAAGTGTCATATCAATTCGTTTAATTAGATCTTCAAGATGCGAGCAGATGCGACAATAACGTAAAACCTGGCCGGCAAATACATTAATTCCCATGTTATAAGGTATTGCACTGTCTGGAAATGTCAACAGAACAACAGGGAAATCAAAATCTTCCACTTTATGATATATTGAGGTTCGAAGACCGTCACTACTAGATTGGAGTCTCACGTCGAGGTAAACAACGGCTTTATCATTGACTCCGTTTCTATCTGCAAGAAGCTCCACTGGGTAAATTTTTGGAATTAAGGTATTGAAATGCTTGTAATTTATTACGACATATATCGTCTATATATCTCGAAGTGTTTGACAATAATTTAGCTAGTCCAAACTTTCTATTTGTAACCAATTGTTTCATAAAAGTAAATTCGCAATTTAACAGAAACAAGTCGGCAAGTAAAGGACTGCAATTCCCTCCCATTGGTACTCCTCGAATTTGTCTGAACACATAACCGGAAAAAGAAATGTAGACTTCAGACACTATAAAATCAATAGCCTTCTTAAAAGAGTCCACGTCATAACAAAAATACCCCTTATATTTGATTTTGGAGAAAAACGACTTCTCATATCCTACACACAGGTATCTACGATTAGTGGAATTGAATGTGAGATCAAGGATGGAAAAAATATTATTCTTGATAGCACCTTCATCTAAGTTTGTATAAAGAGTAGAGAAGTCAAAAACTTGCATAGAGTGGACGTTCACGTTAGAAATATTCCTCAAAAAATCTTGAGTCGAGGCTACACTCCAAAAATAAGAATAACCAGTATTACTCCTGATTGACTCACAGTATTTATGGAAATTTTCTCTTATCACTTTCAGACCTTTGTTGATATTCACCGATAACTTTTTAGTTGTACAATTCCTGGCTCCGGCAATGAATCTAAACTTATAAGGATTTTTATGCAATTTTGGAATCCAGAAAAGTTTTGGTAGTTTAAGGTCCTTGTCACTAACATTAATATTAAAGTTTGATTTCATATCTTTGACGTGTTTATTAAGGACTTCCTTTTCAGAAATAAGCTCAGGTTTATAAGTTGCATTGCCTACTGCAGTGGAAGAATCTATGTCAAAACCAAGCTCGTCCATCAGGATTTTGAGATAGAACTTTTTACATATGAAACAAAAGTTGTTGGATGCTTTATCGACAGGACCGACTATCAAGTTTTTATGGAGATCTTGCAACTCCTTATCAACACAAACGTTACTGCCATTATCTTTCCTATCCAATTTCTTACAACGAAAGATGCGGTGCTTTACTAACATCATGACCCTGTTTTTCCAAATAGAGAAGTCATCAACTTTTAAGTGAAGGCGACTGGACATACGAGATATATGATTATCTATGGAATCGCTGATCTCTTTTTGAATGAATTTCCATGATATTGACCTAGACAATCTGTGTTTAGTGCCATACGCAAATATAGCTCTGAGACCTGGATCATTTATTATATCTAAATTACCGGTAAAAACATGCCCATAAGGCTCATAAACAAAATTGGTCATCGAGTCACAGCTGCAATCGCTCTGCAAAATGCCAACAACTTCCTGAATTGTCAGGCTATTAAGAAACTTATTATAATTGAAGAATTTCAAACAAATAGGGTTATCAAGCTTATGGTACACTTTGGGAGGATATAGATATTTCGCTTTTTCTGGAACTAAAGCACAGACAGTTTTGTCATTAAATACAGATGGTAAATGAAGTTTGTCAACTAAATGAGACTTGAAAGGAATCACTATATGCGTTTTGTCTTCGGTAGAGCTATCCTAGTAGAGAAACTACTAGGATAATTTAAAACGAACCGTCTGCCGGTACTAAAACTCTTAAAAGTAGTATTAGTGTCAAGAGATTTACAACATAGGCATCTTTTGCTGCCACAGACATCAACACTACTGACGCATGTGGAGGGCGCTATCCACTCCTTCGCATTAACGTCATACACTTTAGCTTGCATTATATCCATATTTCAAATGCCAGGACCCCATACTAAGCAAGGAATCCTTTCAGAGGTTGGACTTTAGATCCTTGCTATCTAATTGGTACTTAGACCTAACACAACTACCAATGTTATTAATAAACCGCTATAAGAATGTGAGGCTTTTGCCTGCCAGCAGAGGTCCAGTAGCGGGGTCATAAACCACCAGCATCTGCAGACTTACTGTGTTAGCAATTGAAGCTGGGACATTCCCATAACGACGTCTAAATGTTTCATAATTTTAATAAACTTATAGTTAATAAGACTTAAGGTTTGTCCTTAAGAGGACAGGTGGTGCAAGATATATTATATTTATTATATTTTATATTTTTTATATTATATTATATTATAGGTGGTGCGTAGCAGGTTTGTGATATATTCATAATGTCAAAATATTAATAACAATAATGTCTTCCTCTAGTTTCAACTTTAGTCATTGTTCAGATGCAGTCGTCATGTAAGTTTTCCGTCCTTGTTTTCAGTTCCCTTTATAATGACTACAGTGAAAATTAACGAGGTCCTGATTAGCTTGTTGAAAAATATCTATTAGACCAATAAATAATTTCTTTTAGAATGTTCTACTCTAGAATGTACCAGTAGACTGAAGCAAATTACTTTAGTCCTTTTATATTCATATAAACGTAGAGTTCCGTGATTAATTAGGAAATTGGGTAGGTCGCTTTTAAAGTCCAACTTGGTGTCAACAGAGTTATCTAATGCCCTATCTGGAATTCAGAAGCATAGATTTCTGAGCTCTATGGACTTAAACATGGCCTTCTCTTATATCTTTAATACAGTCCATTAGTGATATCAACCATGAAAGCAATTTATGGAAACATCTATTGATTGCTACAATGCACACCGATCACTTTTGTGCTCCATTGTCTTCATTCAGAACAGGTAGAAAAATCCCTAAAACCTAGCATACGAAACGTGTTGCTAAAAAACGAAATGTGACTTATTAAAAGGAAGCAACTAATCAAATTTCTAGTCGTTTGACCAACAAGTCCGTATAGAGATTCAATTATTCAATGTATTGCATAAAAGAAGCGATAAAATATAACGATCCTAAGCAGTTGTTTGTTGAACCCTTCCTTGTTTACTAGTGAGCCACGTCGGCATGAATAATGAAGCTCCAACAAGGGCAATAATCCCGATAGATATAAAACTTGAGCGATACGATGGATCAATTTCGTAGATAATAGCTGCCAATGGACCGCCAGACATCATCCCAAACCCTGCGAAAAAGCAACTGTAACTGAGGCCGTTGCCAAGATTTTCAACTCCTACAACGTGCATTATGGCCTCTGCATACACGCCATAAGCACCTACGGCTATTCCACACAACCCACAGCAGATAGCTATGCCAATAAACGCATTTATGGAGCCACCAGTTATACCAGAAATGCTGATCATGGCAAAGAAGATCATGAACACGAATTCAACATGAACTTTACAAGTTGAGGTAATTACCCCTGTTAACATCCGGCCACAGAGATTTCCAATGCCGATGATAGACGGCAAAAAGGCTGCATTTGTCTCACTAAAGCCAAGAAGCAGTCCATACTTTGTTATATGTGTGTAGAAGCCACTCATACTTATGTTTACGATTCCTAAAGCAAAGCAAAAGAAAACCCAACGTGGATTTCGGAAAAGTCTCAAGCTTCGAACTCTTTCCTTCAAGGCCTTTTTAAAGGACACAGATATCTTCGCACACCCTTTAGGTCTTTCATCAGTTGTCACATCTTCAACAGGTCGCGTGTAGCAAGTTCTTGGAGGCATCAGGATCGCTGCAATAACCAACATATTGAGATTGATGGCTGCTAGGATTAAGAATCCTCCTCTCCAACTATATTCTTCATTTGCCGTCTGCAGAATTGGAGGATACACAAACTGACCAAGTCCAGTTCCTGCACTGGTCACAGCAAATGCAATGACGCGATATCTACGAAAATATTGAGCGACTACAGGAAAGACCGGATAATATCCTGCAGCAAAGCCAATGCCAGCTACTATGCCGTACAAAAACAGGACTGTAAATAAATTGCTGGCGAAATAACAAAAAATAAGTCCTGTAGTGGAAATAATGCAGCCAATTGCTACGGTCAAACGAGGTCCAAACATGCTGACCAGAGCGTTCGTTACCTCTCCCGTTAAATAGAAGCTGAAAGTATTGAGGTTGACCGTCCAGGCTGTCAAAGTGCGCGATTCTTGAAACGCGTCGAGAAGAGTGGAGTAAAGTATTGAGCTTGTGTATGTGAGTCCAAGAGTTAGAAGTTGCGAGACTGCTCCAGCGATCATGACGACAAAGGCCCATCCTCTATCAATGTCAGGAGAATCTGCTACGGCCGCCATATCTCACGTCAACAGCTGCACTATGATGTCAATGAATGATGCATTCTGCGCACTTTTAATCGTTCTATCTGCTCCACTTGCCAACCAATGAGTATGAGATATATAACGGATTTTCATGATAGGGGTTCCACGTCAATTGTCTAAGATAATGATGAATAAAAATGTGGTTCAATTTTCATTCAAACTTTAAATGCTACATTAAATTTAGAAGAATGCAATATCCGAAGATCTACACAAGAACAGAATACATTAATGCGAAATTTATCTGACAGTAATAATTATTCAACTTGTCACTCAAATTGTAAAAATGTTGCTGTGTTCTTGAACAATAAACATCTCTTCAAATCAGTGCACACCTCACTCATTTCTCTTGAGTCATCAGACGATTCCAATGAATAAGAATGCTTGAACGCTGTTAAGGCCAATGACAAGTCCTTATTGCTCATCAAGTCTTTAAGTTAGCTCTGCGTGTGGTATGTGAACGGTGACATCTGTAATCAGCACAAAATCACATGATTCTTATTCAAAGACATATAACGCACTTTTGTTGGGTGATAACAATTATCTGAAGTAAGTATATAAGTGGAGGTACGCAGTCAAAGCATGATTTGTGGCGACATCTAAGCTTATGATATTACTTTTTCACCAGCTCTTGTAAGCAGTTTCATTTTATATCTCAATTGATAACAGAAGGGAATAGCTATAGACTTCTAAGTTTTAGAAGTCTATGAGAAGGGTATTGAAATATTAAATGGAAGGGACTGAATAGCTATGTCAAAACTATGAATCAGCAAAAAATTACATAGTTATCCGTAGACGTTTGGAAGACAAAAATATAGATGAAGATCCATTTCTATGGGTAGAATGCTAGATTTAATTTGACATAGAAATTAACTGATTATTAAGGTACTTAATAGACGACTGCAAACCACTCCATACGATGTAAAAGGGGCATGATTGTTTTTCTATATTGATGCATTTGCAAACTTTTTCCCACTGAACATATTGTAATCTTTGTCTCGAATCTACAAATACTTCATCTAATTGTCGATAACCAGTTGTGCATACATCCATTGATCAGGTATACATTTCGATTCATTAAAATGATCACTAAAATATCGATATATCACTTAAATGATTGATCGTTAGTTAGTGACCGCAAATAAGGAAAAATGATGAATGATGCTCCTGCATTAAGCTGCAGATACTCTGTATTAATTGCAATTGAATATATTAACCAATTATTAACACAATAGTTCCTCGGCTTCCGGCAAATCACTGAAAAATAGAACTATATTCACAACAGAAAATTGAAAGCAACAGCGGACACTGAATTAAGCAAACGTAGATTTGATTTTATCGGTTGTAGTATTATAGGCTGCATCAATTCACAAAAGGTCTTCAAATGAAATTTGTATTATAAAGCTATATGAAATAAACCAACGTTTCGCCTTTGGTTTGATTACGTGTGTTAATTAAAATTCGAGTGATGTACATTCGAATTTATAACTGGACGTTGAGAACAAATATCAGTTAATTCCACCTCACATGTGCGTCTGACATCGGCATTAACAAATAACCAGTGCGGCGGCGAAATAAGTTTCCAATCCTACGTTCAACATTGTCTAATTTTATCCTACACATATTGTTGTTGCTTACTAGTGCTAACTACTATCACTTTGCTTCAGTTGGCTGGCTAGTTGCGGTCTCACTCCCATCTGACATGAAACTGACACTTGCATTCTTCATTCAACAAGTGCCAGGATTAGAAATAAATATTTCCATTATTCCTCCAAATAATCGGCTTGATTGATTATTTTCTATTTGACGGAAGCCGAAAACCGTGATATTGCGGTACAAATGTCTACTTAGGCGAGACTTTTCGCCCGGCACAGCCAGTCATCGTCAGGCGAACGATACTTATGTCACAAATGCAGAACACAAATTAAAAAAACTTATATATTGCATCACACATCGGGAAACGATCCATTTAGATGAGTTAACTGTTACATTTTTATGATTTGTAGGCATTCATAAAGAAGAATTATTTTATGGAATAGTATGTTAAAGCTTCATATTTTTCATTCGCCATCTTTGTTCTGCTTTATGGGAGACTTTTGTGTCATCCTTGCACACACATATGCTTTATTTCATAAATGTATACTGTACAGAAAATAAGATGTATGGTGGTTATTTTGTATACTTGCAGTTCATATATATATATATATATATATATATATATATATATATCGGTTGAAGGAAGACCTTTTCTAAATTGATAAGAATTTGATTATTAAGCTTCGGCTACAAGCTTAAATAAAAAAATAAAATAACAAACAATAGCGAACAAGGTCATTATAAGTAGGTGTTAGATTCGTCATGATACGTGGACGATTGACTTGACGGTCGATATAGAACAATAAATTATGATGAAGTCAACTAGATCTGCAAGTCTATAATTTTTTGGTGTGTTGTGGAACTTCACGTTGTCTATGTGTAGGCCTACATTAATAGCCACTATGATACAAGTACAATGGTGCATATACACATGCATAGACCTACGTACATTAATAATCACTGACATAAATCATCATGTCATAGTGTCTATCATTGACCAAATGAATAGATTTCTGAACATCAGTGTCTAATTCATCCTCTTTCACCTTACTGTATGTCAAAAAACATCATCTGAACTACGAAGCAAATTAATCAATGCCCGTTTGAAATTTTTGAATAGAACTACTCACAGAGGCAGTAGTCCTCTAATAAGGTCATCAATTAGTGCCTTCTGATATGCCAAAAAATGTTCTCAAACATACCTACTTTATTTAAAATTGAAAGCTGTGTAATTTCTTAAAAGACAGATTTAGCAGATGATCATGTGCAAAATATATAACTCTAAAATTTCCGGTGAATTCGATTTGGGCCAACTGTCCTATATAAAAAAATAGCCCTACTGTGAATGAATCATGGGTAACTTGTTCAACAGATATCCACTTCTAAGAATCAGATGCTCAATTCTAATGATAAGGGCTGAAAAAAAGTATGCAGAATATTTGGCAGTGATGATGATGTCATACATAAATTTAACCGTTCAGCAAAAATAATTCCTATTTTGACGAATGGTCTTGTCTAAATAACACTGCATAGTTTCGGCTGTTGGTACACACTTTCACGTGGGAATAACTGGGGCTCAGTTATCCGATTATTTATACGCAACGTTGCGTGCGAAGAATACGTCATTTAGTGTCTGATCAGTCATCATCAAATCAGGTCATGAGTTGGTAATAAAAAATCGACTTTATTTTTGCTAATTGAATTAGGCTGCAGAACCGCTAACTTTCTTAAATTAGTGAAAATTAGTAAATATGAATTTCTGAAAATCATGTTGGAGATTTTCAATGACGCAAGTCGGACAATTTGACGCAGAAAACCATTTTTACCAACTGAATTCGTCACTTCAGATACGTGACGTGACGCAAGTCAGTCTTTATGACGCAAGAAGTATATTTGACTCAAGCTGAAGTAAATGAATATTGAAGTCAAACTTTCTGACGCATTTCGTATATTTGACTCAAAATCATGGAATAAATTCTGAAAACTTCCTGACGCGTCCGGACAATTTGACGCATTTGGTATATTTGACTCAAAAACGATCGATAATGTAATGCGATATATTATTATCCAAATATACGTTCACAAGTCCTCTCAACAATTTTATGTATCGAATAAAGCGCTTATCTCAAAAGAGCAAGTTAACATGGAATCAAATAGACCTATATTAAATGATGCCCAAAATTTACAATCTTAGTTCAGACAACGGTTCATGGTAAATTTTGCACAACAGAAATAAGGCGATCATGCTTTCTTCTAATTCAATGTTATCCACTGTTAGAATTATTTGTCAGGATAATTTGCTCAAAGTTTTAATGATCATCACACTATAAATGAGCTAATCGCAGGAGTAATTTTGTATCATTTGGAACAGTCATCGTAATCGAAATATAATTTGCAGAATGTTCGAATCGATTAATTAGAAAATTGCCATCTCATATCAAATAATGAGACTGGAAAGCTGACACTCCGTTTATCAGGAGGACAGCGGCATGACCTGAATAGTAGGCCTTGCCTACATTCTTTGGCTTATTCAAGTGATCGTCAAGTAGGCATGTTATTCCTTGAAGATGCATGAAACTGGAGGAAGGAACTGAAACTGAGAAAATTGTTTAGGTCTAATTTTTGGAATGTGAATTTAGTATGGAAGTTACAATATCCGAAAGCAATAGGCCTTGTCAATAAGAACTTTGTAAAGGGATAAAACAGCAGAGCATTTATAGGCCTCACACCAAGTGAGCAAAAATTAGAGGAAAAACTTGACTACAAATAATAAATATAAATAGGACAAAGAGCAAGAATAGAAGGATATCAGCAGATGTCACTTCCCTTTCAGACTATGGTTGTCAATGATTTTTGTTATTTACTTGATATTATGAATTGAAACCAAAAGTAGGCTACCAAAATTCACTCCAAGCATTCGATAGGGCTCTGATGTTCTTAAAGATCTTTTTATAATGCTGGGATTAGAAAATGAGAAAATCTAAAAAACCAAGAAATCGTAGTGGGCAGCAATGGTATGAATACATATGTAGACATACGATAATTCTGAAATATCTGTCACATGCATATGCAGATATCATCATTACGAGAAAACATCACCGTCTACTTTCGTTTACATTGTACCATAGCTAAGTTACGCACAATGATGATGCTGAAGCGCTACAGCATCATCATTGTCGCCTTCTTCAAATCGCACCCCTCCGAGCAAACGGATCCGATCAGCATCTTATAGCTTCTCCGGGTATCAACGGATCTTCACGAGTGAATGGACACACACCATTATTTCTACGTCAGGAGCCGCTTGCATATCCAGTCCATCTCCGCGGATAACAAATTTTTGTCCCAAAGAGATCCGTATCTTATAAGCGGATATGCTTGATATCCAACCGATATCTGGTTCGTTGTTTTTTGACGGATAACCGTGCCATCGGCTGTGCATTCTGGTTATCCGCCTGGCATCCCATAGTTAACAATGGATACGCAACAATCGCGACTTCGATGTCAGTTTACTATCCCTACGCTGTCATCTAGTATTTGATTTCGATATTCGTTGGTTATACACTGCACATTCGATGCGTGAAACTATCCGCCAATGATGAACAATCCAAAAACCAACTAATCCTCAGATCGGACAGATAATTGTAATCTATACAATCCGGGGATCCACTGGATTCTGGCACAATTTCTGACTGAATGCCGAAGAACGATTCTTATCTTACCTACTTACACGTACACACAACTAAAAACATTCATGCAATTCATGCAATAACAGAAAAAACAGACAAAAATAACAGAGATCCCGACAAGCCTCAAGCAACGTAATTTTTAATCCAGTGGATACAGCAACGCATCCAGAAGGATTCAAAACTACCGCATTTGAGGTGTACATGAAAAATTGCTGAAAATACTTGTATTTTTCAACATTAGGAGGCTTGCCAAGTTTGAATGTGAATAGCCTCACAGACAGATTTGCATGCATAGAAAATGATCTGAAGAAACTGCATATAAAAAATCTTCGTCCTATTGCATTAACATGCGTTTTTCTTTGATCGTGTCTGACAAGATAAGGAACCGGATAGAACTCGGCAGACGCGCAGCTTCGTGGTAGGCTTATTACATTCTGTGAAAGTCTCATTTTCGGCATCGTTCCTAGCAGAATCTCGTTCTGGGCAACTAGTCTGGGCAATCTATTTCTGTGCAACTAGTGATCTCAGAACTCGTGCGATCGGGCCATAGAAATGGATTAGGCCTATTAATGTATTCGACCACTCTGTGTCACTCGAGAGGAAGTAACACTGAAATCGATGACACATCACCGGGCCATAATAGAATGGCAGAAGGAATGTTCAGACTCACATAATACGGTCCAGTGGATGAAATGTTTCCGAGTTTTATTTAAGTAAACCTTCATCAGAGAATTGTCGTGAGGCATGCACGTCTACTCTTCTATAATAAAATTGTCAATTCGAAGATGAAGCAAAACAAAAATCCTTATAGCGTTATGTTTCTGGCAACTTCTGCAAAAGATTTTGACCAATTATTGTAAGGGTAGAATTCTTTAACCCACTGGGTAAATAACTATGTTTGTCCCTCCTGACGCTCTACTGACTTTCTGTTGATTGTTTTTAGTTTCTTTGCCCCTTAAGAAGCGTGAATACTCAAAACGTCAGTCCTATAAGCCTACATAGTTTTTATTACAATTTTATAGCCAATAAACTCTTTAAGAAGATACCTCAACGTACTTTTGGTTCATCATGAAGAATCGTCTGTTTGTGACAATCGTATTCATCAAATACAGTGTGAATTCCAAAAACAATAATTAGTATTGTAGTATATATAGTAGTTCTATATTAGTATCACAGTATTATAGAGCAATAATAATATTATTATTAGTTCTCCAACGCTATCAAAATGTTGCTATAAGTTCAGGCCTCCCCGGCCAAAATGCAAATTATTCTGGGTTTTTAGGTTTTCAAAATTCTCTCGAAATCTACACGAGCGAGATCAAGCAAAAATGGGAGGCATTAATTTTGGACGGCACAAAATGGGAAGCATCATCAGCAAAGCTATAGCGAAGGATGTAAGCCTAATATCATCCATGAAGACTGGAAACAAATGGAATAAGATGAAAAGCAAATAGGCCTACTTGTAGTCTATCAACTACTTTCAACTAGAATACTGCAAGTACTATAGTACTGTCCCAAATCGGAATTCCCAGTTAACACACATGTAAATGCAAATCTACTTGATACACCACACTATCCCGAAGAAAGACCCTCACCGATATGCCTCACCTTAAGCACAGTCTATTAAACAGGATTTTCGTCTTTGATGCTCAGAGAAATTGATGAGCCGGTCGCTGCAGTATCGATTTTATCCTTCTAGATGAATTTTGATAACTATGAAGCAATGGGAAAAATTCTCCTAACAAATTATACTTTGGTGTAAATAACGAATTTTTTCTAAGAGATGAAAGAAGAAATAGAGACGGGCTGATGATACCGTAGTACATGAAAAAGTACATGCATAGGCTATACTCTTATTCAGGCTAAAATTCAAAATGCAAGCCATATCCATTATTTTAACAATGATATGAGACAAGTCATTGCTCAAAATGATGTATCTTTCAAAAAAGCACAAAGACCGAAATTCTGAGTACTTTATTATCTTAGAGTATGATGATAAAGTGCTCTATCTGATTTAAAGCATGTTTACCATTAGAAAGCAATGTTATATTTTCTCGTAGAAAATATAACACTGGTGAGGAAAATAAAGTTCAGTTATCCTAGATCCACATTTGTCTCAAGTTGTCCTAGGTAAATGATGTAGCCTACATCTGTGATTCACGGCAACTCTAATTTCACAGTCCCTGATATGGTGAAATCCAGATGATTTCGTGATTTTTTTGTCCCCAGAAAAAATGTTCGATTTTTAGTGAAGATAGGTCTCAAACCATTGTGATATCATCCTATTTCAACATTTTCATATGTCAAACCACAATTCACTCAGAGTTGGCAAAGCTAGAAAAGAAAATTGAATATGACGCGTCGAGGAGATGACGATATATCTTACAATGAAGTCATCCTCAATTTTCTAGTTTCAAATGATTAGTAATGATAAAGTGCAACACTTCTATGGCTACTGAACCTGCACTTTATATCTTCTAGAACTGGCAAGGCTAGCGGGTCAAAAGAGAAGTCGCATTTGACGTCGAAGAGATGACACAAAATTTTGGGGACATCGGTTTTTAGTCTCTAAAACTCCAAATAATGAATTTCAAGACAACTGCGCTATCTCACAAATAAGGTGGGTGAATGACATTACATGTATGTACAGCATAAAAGAACTTTGGTCAGCTGCCTGCTCAATATGTTTCACAGGCTTCTAAGAAGTAGATAAATTTCCGGGGACATGCGAAAATCGGGTGTTTTCAGAACTCAAGCGAACGAAAAATATAATAGACTGTCAAGCATATAAAAAACGATGTATGGGCCGGATAGAGCAGACGAAACTCTACAAAATGATGTATTATAGTTGACTGTTTGATCAATAACTTAATAATCCAGGGAGGGACAAAGAAATTGCAAAAAGTTCAATTTTTTTGGATTTCACCATATATTTTAAGCACTGCACCATTTCTGTTGTGATTTAAATAATTTTGGTCAGAAATAAAGCAATATGTTGAAAAATGAAGTCTCATAATAGGAATGAAGCATTCTTTGATTCATTATTTGTATAGGCCTACCGGTATATCATTTCAACTTGGAATTACGCAGTTGTTGTGAAACATATCTTCTCGTTCCTTTTTGGCACTATGTTGATCAATTTAGAAACCTTAGGCTATCTGTCTAGAGATATGTCGGAAACCCAGGATTTGAAAAGTTCTGGGGATTGCATCACATTGTACTTATATACAACAGCCTGTCATGTCTCATGCAAAATTCTCTTATCATTTTATTATACCAGTTTTTGTGGTATAAATGCGCTTTATTAGTAGCTTAAAATTCCTGAGGTTGAAAAATCAGATAAAAATTTAGCTAGACTTGTAAATGTGCGCTTGACGACTTGAATCGTCACACACCATTGCAACTTAGTGATTACCATTATGACAAATTATAAACCTGTCTTTTTAATAAGAAATAGCTCGAACTTGGATTCCTTAAATTGCACTTACATGAACTTTCAAAATACGTATGAAATTGCAGAATGATTAAGAGTGCAAGCAAAGATAATTTAGTTTTACTTCATATAGTACAAATAAATCACTCTTATAAGCCTAAAATCGACGATGACGCTGCAGCGAGTTGTAATGATGCATAGACTACACAGTAAGGAAAGGCGAGCGATTTTCAAACAGTATCTGATCTAAGTCGACAATTACACGGCGTGTGACAGAAGAAGATAATTGACTAACAAATGATGAGCTGACTAATCGGTCGCTTAAGAATCCCGAACTAAAGGTTTATCTCCAACCCGTGATCACAATTGTTACCATCCATCCACTCAGCTTAACGAAGTATAGAAATGCTATCTCTTATTGAATAGTTGAATCATTCTTGGTGTTGAGAATGTAAAATGTGCATGTGTTTATGATTACAATTTAGGAATTCCAAAGTCATGGAAAGTTTCAATCCCGTATCAATGCGGAATCCCAGGATTGAACGAGTTCCGGTTGGGATTGAGTATATTGAGTAGGGACTGCAGTCCTGGGTACTTTTCCAAATCCCGGGATAGGAATTAATATAGAGATTTTGGAAACCCAATCCTGGGATTTCGGGATCCCAAAAAATTACAATCTCGGGATTACGAAACGGGTCGATTCATAATGTCTTAGAGGATGAATATTACTTTCTAATTCTGAATTAGTATGGGTAGGACTAATATGAGTAGCAGCATATTTGATGTTTGATTCTTGTTGGATATATAGGCCTAATGCCTACATAATAGCAGATGCTACTTAAAATTCACTATTACATGTAAGCTTTACGATGCTACTACTTTTACATAATTTTTGTTATCGGAGAAATATGAACTGTCATCTTCCCTGCAGCACAGACATCCACAATAAAAAAAAACGATTATTTTGTAGAACTGCTATCAGTATTCACTAATGGGCCATTACAAGTATTTGAAACAATTTCAGTGACACATTATATGAGCGACATGCAGCCATATGCATATTGGGCACCCACCACCGGGATTAAAATCCCAACTCTCAATTTGAATAAGTTTTTGCATTTGATATTTGCTAATCTTAAGCAAGCACGTGAATAACTTATGTTCCCGTGCGCGGTATTTAGCGTATGTGTAGACCTACCAGCACTCGTGAGCAATTGAGCAGACTTCGTCACTTTCACTGCATTAAACCGATTCAAAAATCCTTGATGAAATCGAACTCAATTGAGCACCAGATCCGTCGACCCAACCCAAATTTTGTTGCTTAACACGAGCCTATTATCACAATTTAAATTATTATTGTATGTAAAGACGTTCATAGATGTGGCGTATGTGAAGAAACGCATAGGCCATGAATAATGTGTAAATGTAGCCTACGTGTAAGTCACGAATTTGTAGTTTTCATCGTGTATATACATGTAATGTACCTTAAATGTCAAGACAAAAGCTATGAAGTTGCCGTAAAATGATAGGCATAAAATGTATTACTAAAAAAATTTGACATCAAACCCAAACTCCAGCAGAAGTTGACAAAATTAACTCGCTGCAATTATGAGAAACACTAGCAAGCAAACAATTGCAAGAAATTATTTCTTGCTACATCAGCAATATCTTAACTTATCATTCTAAGACGATCGCCGTCGAGTAAATCAAGCAGGAATCTTGAACTGTGTAATCGTTTTTTCTCATTCTTTTAATTTAGAGTCGCTCTTATTACATGTACATTGTCAGTCATAGCCCTAGGGGCCTATATTGTCAGTCTGATCAGTTATGCGTTTTGTGTAACAAAATTAGGCCTCCTTGTTGTTATAATCGAAATTACGCAGCCTTTGTAATCAATAAATTGATCTTTATGATATAGCAATCAACGAATCGCAGTAAGGAGTCTCAATCAATTAATATGCACTATCATTTGTATTTCTTGTCGATCTCTGATCCCTGCTGCATATCTCTATACGGGAATTAGCATAATTGCAATCTTATAAAGATAAGTTCCAAAAAGAATGAACATTCAGGCATTAAAAAATACACGTATAAATACTATGCTTATAGCCGCAGCACAACAGATACACGACATTTCAGCATACCCGGTACATGCAATAATGGAAAATAGCATAAATGTTGTAGAAAGATAATTTATGGACGGTGTAAGAGCAACCTATGTCATTTTTATCAGACTTGATTAGGCTTTTGATTAAAGAGAAGCCTGATTGATGATATGCCGATCGATTTCAAAAAAGAGACGCTACTAAAAGTGACATTTCGATAAAATCAATGTGTTCACTGTTCATGCGTTATTAACTAGGCCTACCCATGATTAAATTTTGCTATAGTCCATTCAATATTATTCTCCTAGTGTCTGCTTTTGGATTTGTAAACAAATTATTATTTACCAAATTTGTATGTCTAGTGCTTTACCATCAGTGTCTAACATATATTGGAAAAAATAAATGTCTCGATTTAATAAGATGCATTTGCGGTCACCCTACTATAGTCATGGAATTTGGCACCTTGAAATTTCCCCACTTCAATTAGATTATGGTGGCCTATTTATTGACTATCTTGAATAACAAATTCTAAGGGGACCTCGTCAACCAGTCCCTCTGATTCTACCAGGCCACATTTGCATGCAAGCCTAGGCTATATGAAGAAGTAAAGACATTTTGTAACTTACTCTGTGATGGTTGATCGCGATTATGAATGCATGATTCTCCCCTCCAACTTATTATGCAATCGTGAGTCAAATATTCAATATGCGTCAAAACGTCTGAAGCATCTTACGTCTGAGTCAAATAGTCCAATCCGTCAGAATACCGTCGTGACTCAAAAAGTATGACTTGCGTCAGTAAGGATGAAAATCTGGAGTCTCCGAAACCGACGGAAAGTATTGAATGCATCTTTGCAAAACTCACCTGCGAGCGTGCGGAACAAAGTCCATTTGCGTCAAAAAGTCTGACTGCGTCAAAATAACCAACTTGGCGTCATTTTGTCTGACTTGCGTCATCTCCTGACTATATGGCGAAAAAAGATGGCGGACATGTCGCAAAAAATACATTAGAGCAATGAGTTGATTGCACACTTAACATATTTAAACACTTTGATCTAAACAGTTAAGTCTAGAAATATACTTTAATGATCAAACTTCGACAAAATGCCTCTTCAAGTCATTGGTGCAGTTGCATACCCCGGAAAACAATGCAATTAGGGAGCGGAATCTGTTTCCTCCAAAGCTCTTACTCACTTAAGCACAATTTCAGCGTCAGATATTCGACAATTTCTGTGTAGCCACAATGGTAGAAGTTGGGCGCCGATAGCAGGTTAGCAGAGCAATTCAAGCCTGTGCAAATCAGGGTTGGAACCGGCACTGACCATGCCGTTGTAAACGACCGACCGGGGGCTTGGTGAGCGACCGGCGTAATCAAAACTCCACTCAGCATCGCAGTACGCAGCCGATCGGTTATTCCATTTTTCAACGGGGGAGGGCACTGCACATTGTGTTATATTGTCACAAATTATAATCACAACAAATATTTTGTGACTCATATATGTAGTCAGGCCTACTGCATATTTCTCATAGCCAATTCAAACTTCATCAGATTTGGTCCTTGGTACAATCTAAAAGTCGCGTCAAAGCAAATGCAACAGTAAGATGAAATAAAAAGACCAGAAGCAGCCAACCTAATGTATTCTCCCGACCAGTAGCCACTACTGACTTGTCGAGGGGATTAGGACCAGTTATGATAATACATTTTTTTAGCTATCATAAGAAATGTTGACCATCATTCGCGCTTTTCGTTCCCACTGGCGAATTTTTGGAATATCTTCTGAACCAAGCCAGCTATGTCCACCAGATTTCTAATAGCTTAATTTCTGCGTATTATGCAACAAGGAAAATAAATTTGGCGTTATACCTTCTGCGTGAGATCTATTGTTATAAAATTTGAATATTTGGAATATTTTGGCTGATTTCGGTGTGTTCACTTCTACTGTATAGTGGGTATATTCTGGCATCAATTCTTGATGAAATTAGTTGGGACTACATGACGGATTCTTCCTATAAATATAAAGATGTTCACAAATGCAAAGTTTGTTTATTATGTATGTATGTTTCAAATATGATTCTTTATTATTTTTTCACTTTTTAGTTCTGCATCTGATCAGTAATTATAGAAAATTTCAGAATGACATTGCTTTTAGCAGATGAAAGGTGGGAAAACAATTATTTACATCTGTATAAGACAATTGAGCGCATTTCAGAGAATAAATTTTGCTGCGATTTGATTTTGAACTACTGTAAACGTTTGAATTATTTGACATTTGATCTCATCTAATGACAATGATGTTAATTCATAACGAATCCTCCTCTTTCAATGCCCTTTCGATTGATGTGTGGTTTGGGAACATTGATGCAATGATACTCGTAGTTTATAATAGAAGTAATAATGATAAATAATTAAGTAACACTTCATGAGGAGTGGCAAAATTTGCACCCTCCCCCGGTGGGGCGAGGTTAAATTTTTTTTGCATACTATTTACATCTGTACTATATCTATAATATACCAATATTTGGAGAAAATGTCCCTCAATATGGACCTAATATACAGTTTGAAAACATTTTCAATGATGTTGCATATGCGTGATTGAATGATTTATCCATTCTAAATAACTCTATCTTCATTATTTATAGATTGATAAACAATATATATATATATATATATATGAAATTTGTGAATATGGGCAGCAAATCGTTATTCTTGCATGTTTCATTAAATATAATATCGCAATCAGTCTTGTTAATTTTCAAATAATGATTTTCCATAGTTCTAAAAAGTTTCTTTTCTTCATTTGTTAAAAACTTCTAAATACATTTTGAAAGCCATTTAAGTGGAATCATACCGGTACTTCGGACTGTCACGGAGTCCATCTTCAGGGTAATTGAATTTGCTGAATGTACATTGATCATATTAAGGAAAAAGCTAGGAAATATAAACCATGCATGCACAAAATTGTGAGAAGGATATCGAAAATGGAATAGAAATGGTTCAACATTGGAAGAACATAGAAATGATTAGTCTAATTCATGCACAAAAATGGAAATATTTTGCTACATTACTAATAAGCGATGGGTCAAAGGCTGGTCTTGTTTATTGAGAAGAGGTTGGTTCTCTTTAATGAGCAGAGCCTCGGCGATTTCCAGATCTTTCTGCACTGGGTAATTTGCGATCACTTTTGAGTTGGATTCTATTAGTTTGTAACCCGGTTTTATATTTTGGTGTGTTGTTAGGTGTGTTTTTATTGAACCGTTTGACATATGTTGCTGGCATCTATGTGTGAGTGGGTTTGTCGTATAACCAATGTAGCTGACGTCATTACATTCGTCAGAAGGGCAATGAAATTGGTACACAACATGTTGCACAGTTGATTTGAAAGGATTGATGTTTTGGAGTACGTGTTGTAGGCGCGTCATTTTATAATACACTCGCAATTTGATTCTATTTGATTCGCGAGTAGGGGCAACATTCGTTACTATGATTTTTTGAAGGCGCTTTTCTTCAACAACAGAGCTTGATGTCCATTGGCTTTTATAATAAAATATGATCTCACTCTCATCAATGGGTGCATTGACATTCTGCTTTCGTTTGAGGAAAGCTTTGATCATTTCTTCTATCAAACGCTGTGGGTATCCGTTGTTCACAAGTATTTGAGTAATTCTCAATATTTCTTGATGAAATAAAGCCCAACTCGAGCAGTGGCTGTAAGCTCTATGTAAATAAGATGAAACTACAGACCGCTTGTATGTCTCTGGACAGAAACAATCGTAATTCAGACATTCGCCAGAATTTGTGGCTTTTCGAAAAACCGATGTTGTCAATCTAGATCCATCTATACAGACAAATACGTCCAAGAAATTCAATCCATTTTCAGATTCGTTCTCGTGTGTGAATTTCAAACAAGAATTTCTTTCCAATTTTCTTTCCATCTTGTTTAATGCGTGTGATGTCTCCATTTCTATTCAAAATCAAGAAGGAATCATCGACATACCTTCTATAGAGAGCTATATTGTTAGAAAATTCGGGAATTACTTTATTTTCCAGTGCACTCATATAAAAATCTGCATAAAGGTATGATTCCAATTAAATGACTTTCAAAATGTATTTTGAAGTTTTTAACAAATGAAGAAAAGAAACTTTTTAGAACTATGGAAAATCATTATTTGAAAATTAACAAGACTGATTGCGATATTATATTTAATGAAACATGCAAGAATATATATATATATATATAGATTGATATTCAAAGGCGCAACCGACTTGCAAAATTGTGCAAACTCCTTTCGCAATGGAACCATCTTGCACATAAAACGGAAGAGCTCGTGATTTTCACGGATACTTAATGCAATCTTTCTCGCAGAATTTGAAATGCACATTTTGTACAACAACTCTATATCTAATCTCCGATAACTTAAATGTACAAGTATGCAATCTTATAAATGAGCCTACAATTTCGCATGCATTTTAATTACAAAGGTTTGTAATCAAGTACGAGTACTGTGATCCAATAAAGCTATGAAAGCGCAGGTATATGCACTGTAACTGCCGGAACTTCGTGAAAGTATCATGAATAATCGAGAAATTGCTTTAAGTTTGTGTGAAAAGTGAAGTTTTTCCACCTTCAAATTTCTTTTTCATTCGACAGAATGGTCCTTATGACCTGAAGAGTGGGTGCATGAATTTTAGGACAGTCAAAAGCTAATCAAGTCAAGATAAGGTCAAAATTTCAAGCTGTGTGAAAATTGGGTTAAAAGCAGGGTGTGTATACTATAGTGTCTTGTTGAAAAACCATGTTTTTAAGCAGTTATTATGAATGCAGCTTTTTCAATGCTTTACACAGTGGTTCTTGGCCTTTTTGCTCAGATTCCTGCATAAAACTTGAAAGTACCTCTAAACTAGTAGGTCCCTCTGTTCATGTTTGAAAAAGAATTCAAAGATAGTAACAACACATAATTTCAAATACAGACTTTTCAGGCAACTAATCAGGAAGTATTTAAGTACCTGTATTTAGGAAGTGCTATGAAGAAAGTTTGCACTAATTAACTACATGTAATGACCAAAGGCTATGACTGCATTGAGCCTGATGCTTACAACACAATTCCTGAATTCGAGTTGTCAAGTTCGTGAGTTTCAATCTCAAATCGACGCACACGCTGATGTTGAATCGATTGCTCGTCATGTTAGTTCCCAAATCTGATACCGCAGTCTATTGTAAGCCTATTTCAATGAATAGCCCATTTACATGCATTATAACTGCAGCTACAATTCCTTGTCTATAGATATCCTATAGGAGGAAATCAACAGATCTTGGTCATTCAAAATACTCCTTCGAGCCTCATCCACTACCTCATTCCTTCCTAATCCTCCTTCGAACATCATTCCACCCCTGGAAAGTTAAATTCCTCCCAAGGGAACCACATAACCCGCGGTTAAGAATCATGCAAGAATACAGTCGAAACATCTTGCAACCATATGCCAGTTCGCTGCCGTCGACCGTGAGCTGCCGGACACCGAAGGTTGGTCTTGTAAAGTGAATCTTTAAATGAAAGTAATTTTCGACTAAATTTTAAATTTTTTGGAGAGTTCTTTACTTTATAATAGGCTACTAGGCTACATCAAAATGGAACACCTATCGAGTGGTCAACTATATGCGATCATTTGAAAGATCATGGACAAGATATAGGCCCTATTGCATGTTTTGAATCCTGTTTCAATTTTCTTAGACAAGCCAAAAAAGATGATGCTATTATGGGAAAAGTGGTAGATAAGTGAAATATTCTGTATGAATGACGACGCTTATGAGCATGTGATCGAAAAACAACGACAATGGCAGCACAACCACCAATAGGCTAGGCCTACTTGCTGCGAATCTGTATAGACAAAATTGACGATGACCGCTAAGCAAATGAAACTTGTTCGGAATTTTATCGCTGGTGTTGAGCCTGCTGACTCCGAACCACTTCACGAATGATGCACTGCGAAGGCAATGTTCATCCTAAACTTTGTAGAGGAAGCCGGTGAGAATAGGTTTTGATACTGAACCATCTGGTATTGCCTAAGTATTTTTCTGCATTTATGCAGCACAACATCTCTCGAACGTCAATAACACAATGAGATTGACGCATGAAATATTTCGGAAAAATCTCGGAGTAGAGGAGGGGGAAAATGCGTTTTCTTTGCAAACAACTGAACAGATGAACTGCAAAATATTACTGCATAACAGTGACGATGGATTTATTGCATCATGATCGTGTTCTAAATTATTTCAACATCACGCACATTGGTCTTTCCGAATAAAAAACAAGGAGTCATTTAATTATTACACGATCAGCATTTCCATTGTCTCTAGAATGCATCACTTTCATGGGATGTAGGCAGTAGGCATATACATAGTCCCATTATCGAAACGTGTACTGTTTCTGTAATCTTTCGATAATGTATCGGCAATATAAGTTATTGTTTGGTATTTAGTGAAGCACTTAGTAGAGCAACACTATTTATTTAGGCTTCTAACGGAGCATCATGCACACATCATTGTAATTCAATAAATCATATCATGGTAATCAATCATTGTAATAATCACTGTAAGAATTCAATAAATTTTCTTCTCTGGAAAAACATTTCATCGAATTTTGAAAAATATAAATTTATTTTTCATTGTAAATGATGAATCTATTTATTTAACGACGTAATTATAGAGCTCACATTGTTTCAATTGAATGCAAGGACAGGAAAAAACAATTTTTGTAAAAAACATGTTTAAAACATCGTCACTGTCGCGGCAATGTCGCACATGTGCATTTTTAGCAATTTTCGTAAAAGCAATAGCTTTTATAAACGTTTATAAACCTAAATCTTAAGGAAAATTCACTTGAAATTTTGGCCCTGGAATGCTAGCAAGTAATGTCACACATGTGCATTTTTGTTTAATCTTTCACATGTGCTAACAACAAATATTGCTATGTCATATACTGCATTCTTGTTTAACATCTCACATGTGTTTTAGCAAGAATATCGCACATGTACTTTCTTGGTTATTACCTCACATGTGTTTTAGCAAGAATATTGCACATATGCATTCATAAAATGAATTACACCCAATTGCAGCCCCTTCTTGGATTCATTTTGTATTTGAAAATATCTTGTCGATAGCCGAAGTATGTTAAAAATCCCATCCTAAGATAGTTTCTTCGCAACTATCTGCCCTCGAGACAGATCAAATTGGTACACCGACGACAATTATGCAATATGTGTGTTCTTCCTGTAATATTATACGGAGCGCAAACATGGTCATTAACGGCAAACCAACAGGAGTGACTAAGAGTCACACAGAAAGTAATGGAGAGAAGAATGTTGGGAGTAACGAGAAGGGACAAGATCAGAAACGAGGAGATAAGAAGATGGACAGTCGTGAAGGATGTAATACAAACAGCGAGGACTTTATAATGGAGTTGGGCCGGTCACCTCTCAAGAAGGACTGACGATTGACTGTACGCGTAACGGAGTGGACACCGGGGACGGCGGAAGAAAACGAGGAAGACAAAAACGAAGGTGGATAGACGAGCTGCCCTAGATCTTCTCGAGAATTGCGACGGACAGAAGTCTGTGGTCCAGAACAAGGAAGGAGGCCATTTTCCTGACCGGATGAAAACGGCTACAGTAGCCTAAGCAGTAAGTAAGCGAATCACAATCACCTTGAGGTCTACCCACCTGACCTCAAGGCAAAAATCAACAAGTCTCACAAGATACTTACATTCTTCATTCAGCCATTGCTAGGAATAGAGGCACCAAACTATCTACACAAGACGTATTTGAAGTTGGAGGAGCCATTATTTATTGCAGCGAAATCCCATTCGAAATAGCTTCTACCTTGTCAACTTCAGCCTCCTGATCACGAATCTGGACTCAGAATCCACTAATTCGCAGTCGTGTTTGAGAAATTCAAGTTAACATATAAAAGTGGCTTCGTTGTGAAGTTAGCGGAACAAACTTCATTAGTTCCACTGATAGGCGCAGGAAATCAGTTTTATTTTGTCACTACCGAAACCGATCATTTTCTCATTAACGGCGTTTCATTTGCTCTTATAAATATTTCTATATTGCATCACTTTTCAGTAAGCTATAAATTTAGAGCTAAAGTCAAATTTCGATGATTTTCAGGATTTCAGAATTAAGAAAAACATGAAATTATGGCGTAAATAAATTCGGCTTCCCACTATTTACGTTAATATTTTCACTGCACCAGTCAATGTTAATTTCTATTATCATCATTTCGCAGCAATAATAATTCTCTACTACATCATTTTCAGGAGTACTTCAGACATGGAGCTTTAGCTTCAGAAAAATTCATTTGTACTTCAGATCATTTTCTGAATTAATTTCACAAGTGATCATGCAAAACAGTGAACTTAACAATCAGCACCAATTAACAACACCCACGATAGTGGAGGCTGAAGCTCGGTGTGTTTGACGACGATGAAACGAAGAGAAATTGCAAGAATGATTCCGTGTCGCCATGTTCTTCATTGTGATTGCTTCTCAAATCTGTTGAGTAGAACCCGGAACAATCAAGAACTTGGTTGTCCTATTTGCCGCGGTACTGTTGCGGAATAAATCTTGCGACAAGAATCCTGCATTGGATCGAAAGAGTGTAGTCGAATGCGCTAACCGCGGAGATAATTGGAAGTCACTTGCTGAATCTCTCAGCATAAATTACAAGACTGCTCTTTAACATTGCATCAGATCCGGTGAAACAGAGTTCCGCATGCGAGGAGGAAAAAAGCCGAAACTGAAGTACAAATGAATCTATCTGAAATTCAGGCTCCATTTCTGATTATTATATGAAATGTTCTGAGGTTAATTCAGAAAAAACTCAAAGTACAGATCAAAGTAAGGTACAGATGAATTTTTCTGAAGTTAAAGCTCCATTTCTGAAGTATGTACAAATGCGCATTTCTGAAAGTAAAACTCTACTACCGATTATCAAATGGATTTTTTCAAATCAATTTGAGGATTTCTGAAGTATTCCTGAAAATGGTGCAGTTGATCTAATAGTCAGGTCTTAATTTTGCAAGAGCTTTTCAAATTCATGTTTTTCGAGTATTACTTATAGATTTCCCGGACAGTAGCCGACTTAGAAAGCATTTTCATGCAGTATTATTAATTTTACGCTAATGAATTTTAGGTCTGCATCTCGCGATAAGTTGTGACCATAGATATACTATTAAAATTTATATAGTAGTTTCTAGATTGCTTACTTTATGAGAAAGAAGTGGTGCCACCTACAGTCCATGATGATATCAAAATAAGAGGGCAAAACGCGTCGATCGTTGCACAAAGCTTCATATAATACAAAAAAGGCAGGAAACATTTCTGCGATTACATCACATTCTGATGAGTCAAATGTCATTTGAGTAAAGTCACTCGCCACTGAAAAGTATGGTTTTATTACATTTCATCCTTTTTGAAGACGTTCCCCTTAAAACGATTCTCTGGTGGTGCAATCTGGCAGCTGTGTGCAGCCTTACTTATTCTGAGGAAATACTTTGTTATTTCTCTTATTAAATGGGTAACATGATCATCAAAAAGAGAAATGTCGAAATAAAGAGCATGATCACATAGCTGTGGAAAGATATACTCTATCTTTGATTGGAAATGACTTAGGACAGCTGTTTGGATGCGGATATCTAGAAACCGTGTTGATGGCAAATTTTCCATCAGTTTGGGACTGGGCATTATGAATCTAAAAGTCTTCTCTGTTGCCTTGATGACTTCAACGACTCCTTTGGAAGGAATGATTAAGCCACCATTGTTCCTGCATCGCAAAAATTTTAATGATTCTCGATCTGGATAAGTTCGACTATCAGCTAGAAGTGCGTTGTGACATTTTTTGCAATCAATTTTCAAGTGGCGGACTACATACCCAGCTGTATAAACTAAACAGTTCATTCTCCAGTCAGCATCAGATAGTTCTTCACTTCTCTGAAGATTTCTTACAGCCAATAAAAAATATGGGTCATTTACAAAGGAATCATCGCTTCTTGACTTCAAATCAACACGGCATCGAGAACAAGGCTCTAACTGCAACGTTTCAGTGCCATCTAAATTAATCGAATTCGAGTTTCTGGAATACGGAATACTATTTTTGATAATAAGTGCTCTCAAACTAGCTCTGAACTGTTCTGTGTTGGGGTTATTATTCCAACCCCCTCTTCTACGAATAAGACTGAAAAATACTTCCAGATGGTCTTGTGACAGTTTAAAAGTGAGCAAATATTTCATTTCTTGCGTCAGTAACGAATCGTAAGATTAATTCAAAACTGATGTGGGTGCAATTATTAACCCTAATGGACCCTGAGATTCCCGCTCATCCACTAAGGGTTTCATAGTTTTTTGTTCGTGCAAATTTTTCAGATAATTGCAAGCTTTGTTTAGGAATGGTTCCCAAAACTGACGATTTGAAATTGAAAGTGGAGCTTTATACCCTTTCGCAAGAGGATTTTTTGAGTTGAGTAGATCAAACAATCTATCTATGATTCTTATGAATCGAACAGTGCCTTCGGAGCCGGCGAATTGCGGCAAATGCATTTCATCTCTGAGAAACTCAATTGCAGTAGCTACGGATGCTGAAAGGGTTTGCGCTGCTAAACTGACTTTCATTTTCACGTTTTGATAAGTTATATGACGACCACTAATTTTGTTAGCCAAGTATAAACTTTCTTCGGACTGAATTTTGTGCAATTCCACAATTTACATCCATTCAATAGTTTCAAAATCATTATTTTCAGTTTTGTACAACAAGATTTTCCGCTCGGCGATCAGATTGCGCATGAGTTTCAGCATGTGCGCAGCATCAAAAACGAAGTAAATGACATCAAAGAGAGTTTGGCCATTCCTGAAGTCATTAGATACGAGAATTGCCACTGGCTTTCCAGGAATTATGTATATTTTTTTACAAGGTCCGATATTTCGGCTTTCTTCCACAAGGACAAATATCGAATGTATGGTGAATGCAGTCAAATAACACATCGAAGTTTAATTTGAGACGGAGATTCATTGCAAACGGCTATCCAAAGAAATGGGTCAATGATTTATATGACAAAATGCCGATGAGACATCGAGATGAAGATGAAGAGAAGCCGATAACCTACATGAAACTCCCGTATATCGACGAGGTCTCAAAGAGACAAGTAATGAGGCTGAGGCGGAAGTGTCAATTGGATAATAGAATCCGTATTATTTTTCAAACAGCGAAGCCCTTGAGTCATCGGTGGAGGAAGAAAAAAGAAAGACCAAGGTGTGATCAGTCATGTTGGACCTGCAACCTAACGAGAAGAAAGCAGAGATGTTATACGAAGCATGTGGTGTACGAAATATCTTGTATATTGTGTGATGAGAAATATATTGGTCAAACTGATCGAACTGTAAGATCCAGACTTAAAGAGCATGTACAATCACAAGAATCTGCAGTGTTTCAGCATGCCACAATCGTGCACCAGACTCTCCCCGAAGACTCAATCACTTGGAAAATTATAGATGTAGAGAGGAATACCAGTCTAAGACTTTCACTAGAAGCCATTTATATTCAGAATAATCAGAGTTCCTTAATGAATAATTGTGTTGGCGAAGCATTACTTTCCTTTTTATGAGTAGTAACTTCTTTGTTAATTTGTTACTGGATTTCTAGTTAATGTTGACTTTGACCTTCATCTGTATCGCCGCTTCAATTCCGTCAGTATTGATTTTATTCAATTTGTTCACCGTGTGTCTCTGTGTTATTTGACTGCATTCACCATACATTCGATATTTGTCCTTGTGGAAGAAAGCCGAAATATCGGACCTTGTAAAAAAATATACATAATTCCTGGAAAGCCAGTGGCAATTCTCGTATCTGAAGTAAATGACCCTTTCTGGATAAAGAGGATGGGGAAAAAAAGTTTGGAGTTCATCCAGTGACAAATTGCATCCTAAAAGTATCGCAGAACGGACATTTGCAGAAAGACCATCAGCCACAACTGCACGAACGTCAACACCTGAATTAGCTACTCTACAAATAGACGACTTTATCAAATTTGCCTGTTGTTCTGCACTAATATGGTTTGTGAAAAAATATCCGATTGGAGCCTTCCACCGACCCTTCAGACCAACTAGCATAATGACAAGTGCCTGAGACGTCGGACTTGTCGTCGGTTTGTACAATTATGTGTGGAACAGCTGACAACCATTCTGGGCGCTTAGTGCAGTTGATGTGATGAATGTGAATTATGATAACTGAACTATCGACTGGGAACCTTAAACTACATTGTTTAGGGCTACTGTATTATCTTGCTCGTGCTGCCGGTAACGCTGAGTCATTCAGTCTTGCCCTCTTATTCGCCGCACTGATCATTTGCGCGCATGAACGCAATATCGTTGTCTCAATGCAGATAAGTGAGCGATCTAGACTCTATTGTAATATATCTATGGTTGTGACCTGCATAAATCACGTTCTATACAACTATTTATTATAGCATCACTTTGTCAATAATATATTCAAAGTTCTAATGTAAAAACAATATGCAACACTATTCAAAACTCATAAAACTTCATTTTTTATCATTTAGAAACTCTTACGAGGCAATTGAGTGATCCCAAACAAACGTGGAAAAAGAGATTCATGGTACCTATGAATCCTTCGAAAGATGAAATCCACTGTTCATGTTATTTTTAAATGAAGAAGTATATAGTGAAGAGTCTCGTACGCGGAAACAAAAGCCTCCACATCTTAGTATGATCACAAAATGCTAGGGATACAACTTGTTGCATTATTTTAAATTCAATTGATTACGAAGGCGTATACTCAATGGTTCGAATGAGTCATTTAAGCAGTATTCACCATGCACGTAATTTGGAACGGAATGAATAACGTATTATATCAATTAACATTGTCCAGCCATAACGAGACCATTGCAAAATCGAGTTGCAGAATAAGACACTGTCAGACACTTGGATAACACGTCAATGATATAAAATGAACAAGAGCACGAGAGCAATTTTAGTCATCAATGACTACATTACGCTTAATCACGCGTTACGCTCAATTACTCAATTACCCGTAATACACGCGTAAACTATACGCGTAATTACACATGACCCTAAACCAGTGGCGGAGCGTGCTTCAAACCGTCTCCGGGGCTAAAGTCAGTCTTGGAATCGGTGTACCTCATGGCATGCAGCATTTAAGCAAAGTAACCAGTGGGTTCTAATCTAGAACTTTGATGATTTCAAATAATGATGAAATAATGAAGTAGTGAAGGTATGCATCTGTAAACAATTAGCGATACTTATGAGTTATCTCCCCCCAGGTTTTCAAATTTGTCTAAAATCTGCAAAAGTGAATCAATCGTCACCAAACTTCAAGTAAAAGTACTTGTGCATATTTTCTACCCACACACAAAATTTTAAGCAGATCGGACAAGTACTTTTGCATGGGAGACGATAACGTTAAGAGTAGCGATGTCAGCAGCTTGATCTGACTTTGTCTGTTCGACGCGTGATTGTTACTCGTGTGTGCATTGTCCTCTTTCCGTCTTTGTCTCAGCCACTGCTATTTGAAATCTTTCCACGACCACTACCTTGCCACACCTTTTATAAGTTAAAATTGTTAATGTAGGGATGTGACCCGGTCATCATCATCACTTCACTATTTTTCGCGATTCGTGCACAAATTTTGGCATGCAGGTAGAAAATATCCTTACATGTGTACTTGAAGTTTTGTGACGATTGATTCATTTATACGGATTTTAGACAGCTTTGAAAGCGTGGGGGGAGATAACCCATAAGTACCCAATTATCTACGCGTTTGTCAGACACGCCGTGATTTGATCACTTGTAAAGAATTTCCTGTCTTCGCCCGGGTTGAATCACAGAGAAGGATTGTGTGCGTTGCATACAGTGGCCGCGATGAGCTGAAAGGCGTCGCCGAGCTGTACTGGCGCGTGTGAACGGCACATTGATAGATTGGCTGAGTTGTCGATGACATCAACGAGCCATTGCTGATCATGTGTGGATCGTGTTAGATTTTGACCAATCGGTGAAATCTCGGAGTCAGAACAGCGACTGCCCCTGGGAGAGGAAGAGAGATAAAACCACCGATACTTATACATCTGTTGCTATGTGTGACATTGTTGCAACATCTGTAGGCAGTCCTGTTGTAAAGACTTTGCGTCTAATGTGTCTGCATGTATCAGAGGCTAAACAATGTGATAGGATCTCAGTTTCGTGCTCAGGGAAGACATAACATGCTCAGCGGTTCATCTGTGGTTCAAGCGGCAACGCATGCAACTGTAGACGACGCGCAAACTATAAACGCTCGCCCGCGCGTATTCATAAACATTCCCCAAGTTTTAAGAGCATCAGATCAAGTGATTTCTGACTCTTAGTGCAGCGCGTGCGGTATGTAACCGCGTAGCAGAATATAATGTCTTTAACCACGGATGTTTGGGATGCTCCGTAATTACGCGTGAATTACACGGGGCATGTCACCTAGTGAGACGTCTGATGCTTAGTCAACAGCCATACATACGCTTACATTATTTTTGCCTTTTAATTGGTATATTCGATGAAACTTCTTATTTTCTTAGAGTTGTCGTAGAAACTCACTTCATCCCGATTTCATCATTTATTCATTTCCTTTGCTCGCCTATGCTCCATCCTATTTTCACTTAGGCCTACTTCTTATTGCCTTGCTTTGAATCTCGAGTTTTTGCCATATATGGACAATGTTAGAGATTAGAAAAATAAACTAATTTTGTCAATCAACTCATGTGCGACCAATGCATTTACATAAAAGCAAGTTTCAGAGATATTTCATCAAATCGAGCATCCGTTACGCAACGGACGGTCAAAACTTCAATCCAATATGAAAAATTATGAAATCAATTATTCAGAGAATTGATTACATTGTTAAAACTCACTTTATACCAGATGTATCAACTTCCTATATACTTCTGCTAACTCTACAGATAAACTGGAAGTATTTTGAGCGAAACGGATACTCGCGACTTAATCACCATGAAATGCATAATAGATACGGACTCAAAATTTGTTGCATGCTTATTTGAAAAGTGCAAAAGATATTAGATTTAATATGAAATGTACATATTTCAAATGTAAATAGAAAAGTGTTATTTTTTTACACTTGTGGGTCAATGTTACTATAATGCCAAAATTTTCTCTTATTTCAGATAGAACGTTTGTAGATTCAGTTCATTATCAATTTCTAGTAATTTCGGGTATTGATTGACATAATTGATGAACAAAATCATCGGAATCTCAATTTAAATTTTCAACGTTGAGGTTGAGATACTTACTTGGAATTGCCCTGCGTGGCATATTTTGTTGATGAATAGTATTTATGATTATTTACCCGTCAGGTGGAGTAATTCGAACACCGTGGGGGTAATTCGGACACCTACACTGTATTTGGCTCAATTCCAATCACATACGAAGGATGCATGCCAAAATATTCTTTTGGTATATTTCTTATATAGTTGTGTGCTTTTGTATGTTATTTCAAGTGTGGTATGCTTTACATACTAAATCCATACTAGCACAATGTTAAAAGAAAGCATAAATCATGTCCTAAGTATGTCGATTTAAGACCTTTTGTCAATAAAAATCACACTAATGTTACTACTGTTTTGTAAGTAGTGAGATAATGACATTCAAGAGTCATACTTTCAAAACTGAATTCGATTTTAATATACGTAAATCTAAGGCATTTCATAAATAATCAATAAGTATTCAACCATCAACCATCATCATTGTGTAATTTTGAAATTAAGCACATTATCAATCCGAAATAAAAACACATTATAATTCATGAACGCGAAAATAGCTATTCTAATAGCATGTTTGAGATACATAAGTCAACATGATTGCACGATGAATATCGCTTGAATATTCATATTCTTGAATATTCAATATTTGATGTTAATCAACTTGGTTCATAAAGTAGAGGTAAGTGAGCGTCCTGTCAATGTTACTATGACTAGCCAAGTAGCAACGACGGCATACTCGTGGAGCATAAAATTAACAATAACTCTAATGTTGTTAAATATCACACTTTCAAAAATAAATATTCACCACTGATATTACTGAAAAAATTGTTTGACAGTAGCATGTAATATATCTATTTTTTGCTATGTGACTTTAAGCTGCACATACGAAATGCATACCAGAGGCATACAAATGAAGGTGAATTTGCATCGGGTCTCGTATATAAAACATACCAGCAACTCGTATTTCATTGTAAAACAGCCAATCACAGATAGAATAGTTCGTATCGCTACATACCAATCACATAAGAAAATAAGTGAGCTTTCGTATGAAAAACATACCAGATCTCTGTAAACATGCGAAAATCTCGTATCAGATGTTAATTTCAAATTGTATGTGATTTGGTATGTTTGTATGTAATATTCGTATCCAGCGATTTACGATGTAGTCTTGCTTTTAGGCCAGATACAGGTTGTTACTTCTATAGGAGTCAAAACACAAAATAATATATGTACTCTATTTGCTCTATTTCAACATTCGGCGAACGCTTACATAAAATGAGAATTACACAAACCGTCGGTAAAATCTGAAAAATCCAGAAATAAGCGTAATAAAAGAGAAACAGCAAGAAGTTACAGAGGTCTAGCAAACCGAATAAGCGACGAACTAAGCCGTTTCGTGAGCGCAAATGGAGGTCTGACATGCCGAGGATTGCGAGCTGTTGGAGGTCTTTCGCAGATGATTGACCTGAAAGGATGGGATCTGCTACAATTGATCGCCTCGAAAAGGCGACGGTAGGTCTTCTCCTTGGCATTTAAGATACAACAATTTGATGAGATACCCATAATTCTGATGGCTCTCTTTCCGATGGGAACAATGAGACATGTTGCAAAACACGGAGTTGGTATACAATAGAACGAACGTAACAAATGCAAGCTGATAACAAAACACAAGGTGGGCAACCGCATCTTCGCAAATTATACAAAATGTCTTGAGGCCTTCGAAACAAAATCATTGAGATGGTTGACATTATCATATCACATTACATCGACATTTCTTAAGTTAAAGTTAGAATTACATTAAGCAGCAAAAAAGGAATCAATCAATCGGAGCAAAAGCAAATTCCTTAGGCTTACATATGCAGCCACAGGTAATCAATAGAAACGAAAGTATTCGAAATTGTTCAGTTCTCGATTACCACCAATTCAGTTCTCAAAATTTCGAAAGTAAGTGAAAATTATATTTTTAAGACTTTTCATAGCGATCGATCGAGCATAGCGGTTTCTTGTTAATCAATTTGCTGCGGCTTCTGGATACTGCATCAGAAACGTTTGAAAAATCAACTATTTATTTATGACTCAGCAGTGGTTGCAGGCCTACCCAAATGCAGACGACCAGAATTCTTGGAATTGTTGATGTCAGCGTGTACACTGTAAATCGCTGGATACGAATATTACATGCAAACATATACCAAAATCACATACAATTTGAAACTAACATCTGATGCGAGATTCTGGTATGTCTACAGAGATCTGATATGTTTTTCATACCACATCTCACTTTCGTATGTGATTGGCATGTAGCGATACGAACTATTCTATCTGTGATTGGCTGTTTTACACTGAAATGCGAATTGTTGGTATGTTTTATATACGAGACCCGATGCAAATTCATCCTTATTCGTATGCCTCTGGTATGTGTTTGGTATGTGCAGCTTTAAGTCACATAGCAAAATATGTATACTCGTATATATATATATATATATATATATATATATATATATATATATATATATATATATATATATATATATATATATATATATATATATATATATATTACATACTGCTGTCAAATAACTTTCTCGGTAATACCTGACGTGAATATTTTTTGTTTAATAGAGTGATATTTAAGTACATTAGATGAATTAACCACACTACATTAGAACATTAAACACATTAGATTTATTGTGAATTTTATGCTCCACGAATATGTCGTCGATGCTACTTGTCTAGCAACATTAACAGGACGTTTAGTTTACTCTACTTTATGACCCATGTTGATTAACATCAATTTACTTAAACGCAGGGTTGCCATACGTCCGGATTTTATCCGGACGTCCGGATTGTCCGGATTTTGTCCGGATTTTTTGACAGAATCTGCTGAAGTCCGGATTTTTTGTCAAACCCATCAAATCTCCGGATTTTTATCGAATCCATACTAATGTTCGTCAGTTATTTCTTTACCCGTTTAAAATCATTCAACTACTTGCTTTGGACTAAAGCTGATTCATCCGTATCATTTTTGCAAACTACTTTTTTCACAGACTACTAGGGTCCAATTTGGGTAATTTTATACATGCACTATGCTGTTGTCATAACAGTTTACTTCTTGGATTTGCACAAATATATTTTGACTTGTCAATGTGTTTGCACATTGTATCGTATAGAAGAATTCATTCTACCGTAACTTCATTACGGTTTTTGCATTCTACCGGTTTTTGACCTTACTTCATTTTGTGAATCGAGTTCTCACGCTGCTTGATGCGCTTCGAACCTATTTCGTCCACTATTTGCCCAAAAAAGGAGTGGCAGATTTGGTAAAGAATGATCGGTATGAGCGACTTCGCAGCGCATTTGCATCAAAGAAGACAGACATCTACCTCCTTTTTCTATCGGAAGCACTTCCCCTATTTCAAGAAATGCAATTATTTTTACAGAGAGACGATCCCATTGGGCCGGAGTATGTGTATAGAATTTGTGGTATGATGGCTTCTCTAGGCGGACGATTTTTGCTGCCTTCTGTCTGTGAAGACATCGTCGTGTCGAAGATTTCAACATCAAGCACGGCCCATGAAAATCACTCATCAGTCGTTGACATTGGCCACCGAACCGAACGTTTATGTCTGAAAAATTTGCAGTCTGCCGAAATGACCCATTTCAAACTCGAAGCGAAGGCTTTTTATTTGGAGGCTTTCCACGCAACCATGAGCAATCTCAAACTTGATCAAAAAGAACACATGCGTTTGTGGCGAAAGTTGACATTGCTGTGTCCACAAAACCGCACGTTTCAGTCGGATAAGGACAAGACAACAAAATTGAAAAACTTGACGTTTCTTGCAGGTCTCATTCCCACAATAAAAGTTGATGACATGCAACCATTAATCGAGGAATGGAGGCAGCTGGCAATCAACAATGATATTCAGCCACTCAAAGAACGGCTAAATGCTTATTGGAGCAAGATATTCGAAAAGCACAAATATCCGCTGATCAAAGTTCTTATGCAGGCATTGCTTTGTATTCAGCCACACAATGCTGCTGAGGAAAGAGGATTTAGTGTAAATGCAGCTGTAGTCACAAAGGAGAGAAATCGTTTCCAACCCGAAACTCTGAACGGTATCCGGCGAGTGCGATCTCACTTGAAAAATATCGATGGATTACAACATTTTTCAGTAACACAGTCCCTCATCGACTTATCTCGAAGCTCATCCCGGCGATACTTCCAATCATATGAGCACGATAGTGCTAGTGATGATGAAGAATCATGAACGTAAATTTTTAGACTATTTAAAGAATTGTTTTTGCCAAAGATGAATTTTTTATCGGATTGTTTTTATTGACACATTTCAGTGAGCTAGATTGTTTATATTTGACGTGCTTTTATTGATAGTGATCATTTGTCTATCAGTGATGTATTATTATATAGACTTGTTTTCTGGTAACGCAATCACAGATGCAACGTTGTATTCTTTATAGATTTGTTGATTCATAACACAACCATAGGCGCACTGATGTATTTTTCTGAAGATTTGTTTTTTCTGGTAGCGCAATCATAGGCGCACTGATGTACTTTTATAAAGATTTGTTTTTCTGGTAGCGCAATCATAGATACACTGCTGTATTCTTTATAGATTTTTTGATTCTTAACACAATCATAGGCGCACTAATGTATGTTTTTATAGATTTGTTGATTCAATCATTTAACGAAATCATAGACGCGCTGATCAATTTTTATATAGCTTTGTACTGCCTATATTTGTTAAAAGGATTTGTGAAATATTCTCAAGGCTTCTGATATTTATTGATGTATTTGTTAATTGAATATATTGCGGGTTCATAAAAGCTGCGATTTTTCATTCAAAATCACCTGTCATTTATGAATGACGAGGAAAAGAGATGCGCATGATATTGATGACAATCTTACGCATAATGATTATTTTCCATTCACAGTTAAGTATAGAAGGCAATTAATGTTTATATTTACTCTGATGATATAACATGAGAGCGTCCGGATTTTTTTTCTGGACGAGTTTGGCAACCCTGTAAACGATATATTTGGTGAAATCTTGTTGAGTTATATATCTCAAACATAACTATTTTTGCGTTCATGAATTATAATGTGTTTTTATTTCGGATTGATAATGTGCTTAATTTCAAAATTACACAATGATGATGGTTGATGGTTGAATACTTATTGATTATTTATGAAATGCCTTAGATTTACGTATATTAAAATCGAATTCAGTTTTGAAAGTATGAATCTTGAATGTCATTATCTCACTACTTACAAAACAGTAGTAACATTAGTGTGATTTTTATTGACAAAAGGTCTTAAATCGACATACTTAGGACATGATTTATGCTTTCTTTTAACATTGTGCTAGTATGGATTTAGTATGTAAAGCATACCACATTTGAAATAAGATACGAAAAGCATACAACTATATACCAAGAGAATACAGAAATATATCAAAAAAATATTTTGGTATGTACCCTTCGTATGTGATTGGTATTGAGCGATTTACAGTGTATAGTAAAATAAGTCCAGTGTAACACACGGTTTAATCTATTCCAACACGAGACGATCTCAGATGCTATTGCAATGACAATCACAAGTTATTAAGTTACTTAATTGTTTAGTTGATTCTAAACAATTGATTAATTAACTGACAATCATTAAGTTCAGTGTAGGAAACCCGACTGGATTCAATGTGTGACGTGCTGAGTGGCTCTATGTGTAAGGCGCAATGGTGGTGATCCATTTTTTGAGTGCGCCAAATGAAGTTGGACTTTCTTTAGCGCTCATCCAACTTTTTCGGTTCGTTTAGAATCATAGAAATTGTTGGGTGTCCGAATTACTCCATTTTTTCTTTTTCTATCAGTAGTCCTCGTAGAAATTATCCAGACAAATTTCAACAAGGTTTGCAATTACAACCTCACTTAATACGGTAGATATCGTCCCCTTTGCAGTTCATGTAAGATTTTAGAAGACCAGCATCAATGTAAATAACTAAAAATATAAGAAAACCTAAAAAAGGTGTCCGAATCACCACACTTTTGATGTGTCTGCTAGGCCTACATATCTTTAGAGATGCCTAAACTTTTCATGGGAGCAGATGTCTCATCAAGCTCACTTAAAGTCAAGTCATTATTGATTCTTCATCATCACATCATTAAAAGAAATGTCAGCAATTTCGTTGACAGATGTTTAATAAGTTTTATGCGTTGAATGCTGTATAGGGTAGGCCAATCACGACACCACCTTATAAAGCAATCAGACTAAAAACGATCCATGAGAGCCTACTAAGACAAACACTGAACAAAGCCTAAGATCTCTCCTAAAGCAACCCTAAATAAATTCTATAAACTAATAATCCAAAACTCATCCTCATTCTAATTTAAATTTTCGCGTAAACCGCATGATAACAATGCAGCAATTCGAAGTCGATGTGACCTAAATGGATCCATCCTATATCATAGTCACAGCACCTATTCATGGATGTCCACACTCATCCTGAACAAAACCTTTCATAAGGCTATAACTTTCAAATTTTGACTTTAAAAAATATAACTGTCAAACGAATCTCATTCTACCGGCATCACAACTTCCGTAAATCCTAAGTCAATAAAATTGATTGGATATGTGTCGTAAATTCATCAAGCATAAATGCATGGATGTATGCCAGCATAAATCTACGTAAGGCATGAGACCAATGGAGACAGTTGTGTCCAATTGGTTGTGTCCCCTCTATTTGACATTCATACTAATCTGGTTATCATTTCAAGTAGGCCTTCTTCAATTTGAGATGTTGTAATATGAATATTCAAGATGAATATATATATATATATATATATATATATATATATATATATATTTCATGTAAAAGAAAAAGCACAGCTTTCCGGACTAGTTTCGATGTTTTTTATCACATCATCTTCAGCGGTAAAAAGAGTTACAAAAATCTGTACACATCATTTACATACTTGCTATCTACAATTCATTTTCAACATTAACACAACTAAAACACGATAAAATACGTCATTAATTGCATGTCACATGCCACTGACGTCATGCATGTCATTTCGTCACCTTTCATGTAATTTCATAAATCTAGAGACAATTGATATGAACCATTTCGTTCATTCGAGAGGCAATCTTTGTTTTGATTCATGATTATAGTTTCAAGAATGAATGGAATTTTGTAACGACCTAGAATTCTAAAGTTGATGAGAACTTTCAGCTGTTCAGTTTAGATGTTAAGAACCTTTTCACAAGCATTCCTGTGAAAAGAACGATTAAACACATTGCCTCGCTGATTGACTTCGACAATTTTCCTATTTCAAAACATGCTTTAACAGCTTTGTTAGATCTGGCTTGCACGAATGTGTTATTTAGTTTTAATAATGATCTTTTTCATCAGGTGGACGGTATGGCCATGGGTTCAAACCTTGGCCCTACCATGGCTGCCTTCGCTCTAGATATGATCGAAAGCAATTTTTGTAAGTACGACGGCACATTGCCATTCTTCTATCGTCGATTTGTTGACAATTGTTTTGTCATTTGTCGCAACAGTAATGAAGCCAAAAGCTTTTTGAACTTTGTCAATAGTTTGGATGATAGCATCCAATTTACCATGGAAGAGAGTATTAATAATTGTATCACATTTTTGGATACCGAAGTGACTCTCCAATCAAAAAATTTCAAGATAGATTTTCACATTAAATCGACCAATACAGGAGTTTATACTCCATACTTTGCCTATGCTCCAGACAAATACAAATTGTCTGCCATTCGGTCTTTATTGTTTCGCGCTTCTAAAATCTGTTCTGATGAGACTCTTTTTCAGTCTGCATCTAAAAAGATTTCTGATATTTTCATAAGTAATGGTTTCCCTGATGAAAAAATAAATCAGATAAAGAAAGAAATTGATAAAAAGAGGACAGTCGTGCAACAAGAGATCCCTGACAAAGACAGAAGCAAAAATATTATTTATTGGCCAGTTCCGTTCATTCGAGAGGGCGTCAAAGAATTAAATAACAGAATTCACAACATCAACCAAAGTCTCTCAAATACAGAGATCAGACCCGCGTACAAAACTTTCAAACTTCAAAACTTTTTTCAAAATAAAGATAGTATTTCTGATGGATTGAAAGCCAACATTGTTTACCAATACAGTTGTGACCGCTGTTCGATGCGGTATATTGGCGCATCCAAAAGACATTTAAATACCCGTATTAGCGAGCATCTTAGAGGCTACCCAACTCCCACTGAAGTTTCGATGCATGAACATGCACCGAAATATGAAACCTTTAGAATTCTAGGTCGTTACAAAATTCCATTCATTCTTGAAACTATAATCATGAATCAAAACAAAGATTGCCTCTCGAATGAACGAAATGGTTCATATCAATTGTCTCTAGATTTATGAAATTACATGAAAGGTGACGAAATGACATGCATGACGTCAGTGGCATGTGACATGCAATTAATGACGTATTTTATCGTGTTTTAGTTGTGTTAATGTTGAAAATGAATTGTAGATAGCAAGTATGTAAATGATGTGTACAGATTTTTGTAACTCTTTTTACCGCTGAAGATGATGTGATAAAAAACATCGAAACTAGTCCGGAAAGCTGTGCTTTTTCTTTTACCAGGTATGAGAATCTTCCGGGTTTTCCGGGTTTTCCGGGTTTTTGGTGCTGAAAAGACCATTCTCGTAATTCACCTAAATATGCAATAAAAAAGTATACCCCCTCCGAAAGTTAGATTATTTAAAAAACGTCCATTTTTTCGCCCTAGCCAACTATTTTTCTTACATTAGATTATGCCAAGTATCAATAAAAAGGTCACAAAAATTTCAAGACCAGACCCCCTTCGCAAACTTGCTCGCTCGTTCCGGGTTTTTTATTTGCCCTCAATCTCATGCCTGTTTACATGAAATATGAAAAGACTGGGAACACTTTGCTGTAATATATATATATATATATATATATATATATATATATACAGTATATACAACTCAGGAAAAACTAAGATCGGTTTCACCTAGTTGATCTTTGAGGCTATATCATGAGAATGAACTCAATGTATTTTCAAATTAAGCAGCGCATAGCTTCTAATAAACTACTAGAGAGGAATTAGCACATAGAAGCATCCAAGATCAGCATAGTCACGATTTATTCAGGTTGGGCTGAATCATAGGTATGTGCATCTTCTCTTTGTTCTCCCGATCAATCCCTGTGGATGATCGTGACATAATAGGTGCATCTTCAAATTCAAATTTATTATGTAAAGATGTCGTAGCTGTTCACCTTAAGAAATGACGACTGACGTCCAAAATTCTGTATTAAGGTCTAAACATCTGTTGTCTATGTACTGTAAGTCTTTTCCTGAAACTGCATCCAGTATGCCCGCGCCCTAACAGTCTAATTTTCTTTTATTTTCTTGAGATGCAATATTGACAATTCTTTTCGCTAAAGTATGCAGAACGTTATTCAATGTATGCCTAGGGCGAGCCGAGTTATGAGGTACATATTTGAAACTATCTGTTGGTTTATGAAAATTGTCGGTTTCTAATTTGTTTTCATCCCTATAGACCAAAACATCCAAAAGCGTCAATGCTAAGCAATTAGATTCCATTGTAAACTTTATACTCTCTTTTAAACCACTAATTACATTATAAAAGTCCATAATATCCACAAATCTCCTTTCCCAAATAATCCAGCAATCATCAATGCATCTTAACCATGTATTCTTAATGAATTACTTAATGGAAGTGCCGTGTGGTGGCATCAATATGCCGCATCGAACAGCGGTCACAGGAATAATTGTAGACGTTATTTTAAGACCATTTTTATTTTAATTTTATTTTAAGACCAATAAGTCTTTTATCGGTCATATCTAAAGTTTTCGAGAAACTGACTCTTTTTTCTGTGAAAGATGTCTTATTGGACTTGTATGGTGACGAACAATTCGGGTTTAAACCTGGCAGCTTAACGCTGTCTGCCCATTGGCACATGCACGAGCAAATAACTTCAAACATCGATGATCCAAATACCGACAAAGTTTCCGTCGTTTCTTCCGATCTTAGTCGTGCATTTGATCGACTCCCTCACAACAACTTAATCCAATGTTTTATATCAAACGGGTTACCTCGAGGATTTATCGAGTGGTGTATTGACTACTTCTCAAACAGAATGCAGCGTGTTCGACTGCGAAATGGAATTGTAAGCTCATATCTTCCCATGACCTCAGGTGTGCCTCAAGGGTCAATACTAGGCCCTAATTTCTTCTGTGCTTGCATGAAATCATTGCAGTGTGTTCAGCTTTCGTCACAAATTTATAAATACGCTGATGACATTGTAATAATAATTACTTTTGAATATGGCAGTAATATTACTCTGGGTATTTCTGCTGAAATTGAAAATGTTTCATCCTGGTGTGAGAGTCGAGGGCTTATTTTAAATGAAAACAAAACGAATCTCTTCATGATTGGTAAAGGAAATGGTACACCTTATTGTGATGACAGACTTCCTTGTTCAGAATCTTTAAAGCTGCCTTGTGTTGTTTTTCACGAAAGTACTGGTTGGAAGTGTCATACGAAATTCATTGCGAAGAAGGTAGCGAGAAGAATTCATATACTAAAGTCTGCAAGGAAAATTCCAGCTGTCACTAAGCATGATCTCCTCCTCATCTATCATTATCTTATTCTCAGTGTCTTGAAGTACAATTGTCTTTTGATGTTTGGTATGTCCGCAACTGATTCCTCTTTACTAGAAAGAATTAGAAGACGCTGTCACGGTATCATTTGTGGAAGTGAGTGTGTCTCAGAATGCCTACCATCGATAGCTGACAGGAGAACATCGAAAGCTTTGAAACTTTTTTGCTCTTGCTTGAATCCGTCTCATGTGCTTCACAAATTTGTGCCACGCCGACTGAGATACTCGAAGAAGCTCTTATCACCTCTGTGTCGCACCAAGAAGCGTGCTCAATCATTTTTTCCATACTGCACTCGCCTATACAACAAGAACTCGCAAGCCTCGCTTGTAAAAAGTTTTTCTTTGATTTTTGACCTACGTTGACTTAATGATTCTTGTTTGTGTGTATCTGTATTTCTATAAAGACTGATTTTCAGTTATTCAATAAGCGGATTATTATTATTATCATTATTTAAAACCACGCGCAATTTTGTCTTTGCTTTGAAAGAATGCTTTCAATCTAGAGGTTCTATAAAAGGGTATAATTTCTGCTATCTGCTTTAGAGAGAGTTCAATTAATTTTGTGGATATTGTCACTTATTTTTTCGAACTTTATTGAACTGAAAAGAACAGTAAATAATTTTAATATAATATTCAGATTTTTCTTCAGCTTTGCCCCTGTCCTGCACATGAGTGTTCTGCTCGATTTTCTGTCTAACTTTAAATAATTCATGAGCAGGAAAGCCGTTGTTTTTGAAAATTTCATTAATTTTGTTAGTATCGGACTGACAAAAATCACAATTTGAGCTATTCTTGAACGCGCGAGACAGCAACGATCTAATTGTGGCAATTTGAATTTTTCCGTAGTCTTTTTTGGCTGTGATAGATGTGTTTAGAGCTACGTAACTGTTGAGAGGTCTGCTCTCATTTCGATTTCGTTTATGTAGGACTGCTCATTTAAAAATAGGATCACTAAGCTTGATTTATTGCATAATATTGGCAAGCTTATTTTGTGTTTACATGATCGGAGGAGGAATAAGTCTTCGACTGAAAAAATATATATGTATTAATCATCGTTTCGCTATCAGCTTCAACTGGATAAAAGTGAATAAAGTATTTGTAGACTACAACTGACGCATTACATTCAGCTCTGGTAGACGTGACTTAATCTCAACCGTTTCAGCAGCACGCACGGCGTGTGTCCAAGTTCTTAATGTGGTGGTATAAAATCAACCATTTGACAAAGTTTAATGTGGGAGGATTAGTGTGTGAAATTAAACACAACATCATATAAACACATCACTAATATAACGTTTCCACAATATTATTCCACTTCCCATTTTATTGATGCATTCCCGCATAATGATGATGTGTTCATTGCTTATCGTGAATTTCGTCTGATGAGCATTTTGCGCACCTGCAATGATATTCACCCAAACATTGAATTTACAATGGAGTCTCCAAGTGGAGGTAGTATAAATTATCTCGATTTAAAGTTGAACTTACAGTTGCATGGAAATTCTGGTAAGTTCAGTTTTTCTATTTATACTAAGCCTTCCGTTCAGAGGTAGTGACTCCTTGGTGTTCTCATTATCCGAAAAGTACTTTGATGCATATACTAAGGAACGATTTACAGCGAGCGTGGAGAAATGGCTCCAGCGAAGAAAAAAAAATAGATGGTATTAAAGTCATTGTAAAGTCATTGTTAACTGTTATCGTATGAATGGGTATCCCAATAAAGTAATTCGTTCTGCGGTTAGAAGGGTGAAACGACTAAAGGAAAGCACTGCCGGGAGGGACGATGCTAAAGATGACAAACTTTGCCTATCTTTACCATATTCGAGTGAGGAGAAGTGTTGTGAGACCAGATATTTTGCACAAATGTTATCTCACATCTCATCTTTCTGTCTCTTTTACTAATCGTCCTTTATCTATAATTTTACGCCCAAGTTATAGAAGGAGCTGTATTTATGACAACTGTGAGTTTTGTAGGCAGTCTATGAATGATGAAGTTTGTTTAACAAAATTTTGTGTATCTCGAAATGTTTGCACTTTCTGTGGACATTCTTACATTGGGGAATCTTGCCGAACCATACGTTCTAGATTGCGTGAACATTCATCCGCATCTTCATCTCATGTTTATCTCCATTTGCTTTCACACACTAATCCTCCCACATTGAACTTTGTTAAATGGTTGATTTTATACCAACAAATTAAGAACCTGGACCCACACCGTGCTGCTGAAGTGGCTGAGATTAAGTCACGTCTACCAGAGATAAATGTAATGCGCCCGTTGTAGTCTACTTTATTCACTTTTATCAAGTTGAAGCTGATCGCGATAGATTGATTAATTAATGCATATCTACGAAAAGTCGCCATACATAGGGAAAATACAAAAATATGTCGCCAAGTTCTTTCGTGGTGTAATCTTGAGATTATTTGTACAGATATACATGTACGTGTATTTCCGTGAATTACGTTAGAATTCATTATTGTACACGTAATTTGACCGATTACGTTATTTGGTTGCAGTGTGGTAGGTTTGATAGGACATTGTTTGACATCCATGTGCACCGAGTCGTATGCTATCAAGAGTTGCATGTATGAATGGTGCTGAATTCACACATGCTTTGTTCCAAAGCTAAGGCTTCGTAGTTCGTAGTCATCGATTTCGATATTGTTCTTCTGAGTCTTGAGAGGTGATTAGTATTCGTAGAAATCGAAATGGTTAAAAGCAAAGTCAGAATGCGGTCAGGTGAATGCAAAGTCAGGTCACTCTTGTCTGCAATGCCTTAGTCAAAAGGAGCGTATCGGAATTGTTCTCCTATCTGGAGAACAATCTCTCTCCTATCGCAAGGTTGCTGCAGAATTCAACGCACGTCACAGCGGCGGTTCACAGGTCACTCACGATGCTGTCGCAAAACTCATCGCCAAGTTCAAGGAAACTGGGAGCGTGGAAGATAGAAAAAGAAGTGGCCGTCCACGTACATCAACTGATGAGGACACCGCTACGAATGTTCTGGCCGCTTTCGCCAACAGTCCAACCAAAAGTACACGTCGGTTGTCTGCAGAAATCGGAGTTAGTCAGTCCAGCATCGTCCGCATTACGAAGGAGAACAAGTGGCATCCGTTTAAGATCCAAATGATGCAGCAACTTACCGAGGACGACCCGGAGCGTCGCATGGAGTTTTGCGAGTGGGCCAATTCCGAGATGGACAAGGACTCTGACTTCTCTAGTGGAATTCTTTTTTCGGACGAGGCCAACTGTTATGTCAATGGAGAAGTTAACCGGCAAAACATTCGATACTTGAGTGATGTCAATTCGCACTGGATGGATCCATCGAAGATGCAAGGTGCTCAGAGGTTGATGGTGTGGTGCGGATTGTGGAATATCAGGATAATTGGACCCTTTTTCTTCGAAGACAGCTTGACTGCTGAAAGATATCTGAAGCTTCTTGCAGAGGATGTCATGCCATCCCTTTTGACGGAGGGCGGAGATTTGCCTACGTATTTCCAGCAGGATGGTGCTCCTCCCCATTATGGACTTTGTGTTCGTCGATGGTTGGACCAACAATTTCCGGGCCATTGGATCGGCCGCAGAGGTCCAGTGGAATGGCCGCCGAGGTCACCAAATCTCTCAGCGCTTCGACTTTTATTTGTGGGGCCATTTGAAGGCTATGGTGTATCGCGTCAAGCTGAGAGATTTGGAACACCTGAAGAACCGGATTCGTGAGGCCTACAGTAGCATTTCACCTGACATTCTCACCAAAGTGCGACGCAATTGGGAAGAACGCATTCGAAACTGCCATTTACTGGAGGGTGCTCATATAGAGCACTTGATTTAGTTCACTCCATGCTTTACTTTCTTGTTTTGATGCTCTAATAAATGTATTTCTGGATAAAAAGAGGTTTTTCCATATGTAAGGCGACTTTTGAATCACCCTGTATTTTCTCAATCGAAGATTTATTCCTCCTCCGATCAAAATAAACATCCGAATGATATGAAACCCTTTGATTAATATGCCTACATGTGCATGATTTGATTAGTAATGGGCAAAAGACCGTTCCAGGACACCATAAAATTCAAAAAAATAGTATCTTTAAAAACGACATAAATTCATGAATTTAGTCCTTTTCAGGTTTTTAAGACCTAAATACATGAATTTAGTCCATTCAAAAAGTACCATTTTTTCAAAAAATGACATTTTTAAAAATGACATAAATTCATGAATTTGGGCGTTTTTAAAAATACCCAATTTTCAAATTTTTCAAAATCTCAAATTTGAGAATTACAATCGGGCGAAGCGCGAAGCCCTAGAACCTTCGGTTCGATTTTCACCCCCAAAATCATGACCGTTCTAGGACACCGAAAATTATAAAAGTTAAGAATCTCAAATTTGTGATTATGTCATTTTTCAGGTTTTTAAAATATATCATGTGACTAAAAATATTTCTTTAAAAATGGAAGGAACAAAAATGGAAGGAACTTCAGAAATGGATGAAACAAAAGTGGAAGGAACCTCAAGAATATATCCTTCGTTATCTCAATTAAAAATAAGTGAATTAAATATTGAAAAACACAAAGATAGAGTACGTTATATGAAAGATAAGGAATCGCAATTATTACTTAGATTAGAACATTATAATAAATTAAGAAAGAGATGGAGTAAAGTTAAGAATGTAACACAAGGAATTGGCATATTCTTAACAATAAGTTTAGGTGCTTTAACAATTGTTATATCTTCAGGTGTTTTAGTAATTCCAGTAGTTGCTACAGCTTTGTGATACAATTAGATTTTAGTTGTACGTTAGGGAAGTTGTTTTAATTCAAGCACGTCAGCACAATCACATGACGCCAAAGCATCTGGCAGCTGTTTTCAATTCTCTCTCTCTCCTGTCATTGTTCCGTGTGCGCTAGAAAGCAAAGTTCTCATTTGAAATGTCTTCCGTCAGCAAACTAGAGAGAGAATTTTGTTGCTTCGTGGATCAAGTTGTGCCTCTTATTTCACCAGACCATATGGATTTCTTCAAAACGATAACAGCAAATTTTATCAATGAATCACTAAGAAAAAAACAGAAGACGAGTGGAAACGAAGAAGATAAAAAGAGAGAAGTGTTTGAAATAATCCGAGATTCATTCAAGGATGTTGACAGCAGCAATTTACCTGTAATTCTCGAGAAAAAGGATATTATAAGTACATCATCGTGCATATCTTCATTGAATAAACTCATTGGTTTTGAGAAAATTACACATCGGAATCTTCTACGCTGCTATGTTTTACAAGGAGAAGTGCTTCAGCGACTTAAGTTATTGTCTAAAATGAATTATACAAAATTCGTGAAAGAGTTGAATGAGACTCACAACATTAAATTTTCACGTTCATATATAACATTATTAATCAAATTGTTCAAAATGTCAAGACATTATCCAAATTTAGCTAATTCCTCCTTATCGATTCATTTTGTGATGAAGCATTTTACATATCTGGAAGATTTCATTGATCATGAGAAAGAAGAAGAAAAGCGAAGATTAGCGGAATCCATATTTGATTCACCCAATGTGCAACAAACTGAACAACAACCTACTGGTCTAACGCAGGAATTTGAAGACTTGGAAATGTTGGACTCTACTTCATAAGTAACAAGTAGTAACATTTATTGCAACTTATTTGACTGGAGACTGAAAAGTGACAACAGTGTTGACAATTTGGATTTCTGTTTTTCATATAAATGTTGGACTCTACTTCATAAGTAACAAGTAGTAACATTTATTGCAACTTATTTGACTGGAGACTGAAAAGTGACAACAGTGTTGACAATTTGGATTTCTGTTTTTCATATAAATGTTGGACTCTACTTCATAAGTAACAAGTAGTAACATTTATTGCAACTTATTTGACTGGAGACTGAAAAGTGACAACAGTGTTGACAATTTGGATTTCTGTTTTTCATATAAATGTTGGACTCTACTTCATAAGTAACAAGTAGTAACATTTATTGCAACTTATTTGACTGGAGACTGAAAAGTGACAACAGTGTTGACAATTTGGATTTCTGTTTTTCATATAAATGTTGGACTCTACTTCATAAGTAACAAGTAGTAACATTTATTGCAACTTATTTGACTGGAGACTGAAAAGTGACAACAGTGTTGACAATTTGGATTTCTGTTTTTCATATAAATGTTGGACTCTACTTCATAAGTAACAAGTAGTAACATTTATTGCAACTTATTTGACTGGAGACTGAAAAGTGACAACAGTGTTGACAATTTGGATTTCTGTTTTTCATATAAATGTTGGACTCTACTTCATAAGTAACAAGTAGTAACATTTATTGCAACTTATTTGACTGGAGACTGAAAAGTGACAACAGTGTTGACAATTTGGATTTTTGTTTCATTTAAAATGACTGACCTGATCGAGTTTTTTAAATTATATGGAACGCAAACTACGACAAATTTCGACCTAAAGAAAATCGCACATCAATTGGGAATAAAGAATTTTTATGTCCTAATGAGAGACGAATTACAATTGATCAAAAATAAGCCAACCGTAAATTTCATAACGAATCTTCACACTTCAGACCAAAACGGCGTACATTGGTCAGCAGGTATCTTTAGTAAAAACGGAGATAATTATTATTTTGACTCATACGGACTTCCACCTACAAATGAAGTAAAAGAATTACTTGGAACGGGAACATACAATACGTTTCAAATTCAAACACCAGGCGCTACCTATTGTGGTCAATTATGTTTATACGTTTTGTACAAATTACAAAAAGGAGTACCATTTTTAGATATAATGTTAGAGTTAAACAATGATAATTAAAGCTCGGTTTTCTGTAATTCGTTTTCATAGAATCTACCTTTGATATCCTCATTATCTAAATCTATAATTTCATAAGTAAACGGATAAGTTTGATTTATTTTAGAAACTTCAAATATCTCTTTAGTCCAATAGCCTACGAAACCTTTCTCGAATTTATTTTTATACTTGAATATTCGCACTCTATCTCCAATCTTAAATTTCGGCTTACTTTTCTGTAAATTCGGATTACTCTCATTCAAATTATTATTCTCGAATATTTTTTTTCGTATCAAATCAGGGTCGTCAGAAGCATTCTTTGGAGTTTCTTCAATACCAGAATGAACTTTATTATTGTACTCTTCTACAACTCCTGGTAATATCTTCAACCATTTCTGATTTCCTTGCTGAGTAAATTTCTTGAAAATTTTATTTTTTAACGTTCGATTGAATCTTTCTATCACTATAGCTTTTCCTGCGTTTTCAGTTGAATAAACAGTTTCAAATAGTGGCTGAACGTTTCGGTTATAAAATTCCGACCCTTTATCAACAAACAATTTCCTTGGCTTTCTATTACTTTCTTTAAAGATTTCTTCAAACGCATATTTAACTGATAGACCACTTTTATTTTTTAAAGGTTTTACCCAAGCGTATCGTGTATATAAATCTATAACGATCAATGCGTATTTGTAGTCCCTTTCATTCGGCATATGAATAAGATCAGCACTCCAAATATCATCTTTATTAAATACTTTTACTTTTAATAAATATTTAGGCTTTCTATATTCTTTATGAATTTCAGATGCGTAGGTTCGAGCGTTGCTCTCAGAGTTATTAGTTCGAGCGTTGCTCTCAGGGTTATTAGTTCGAGCGTTGCTCTCAGGGTTATTAGTTTCATTTAAACCCTGGCCGAATAATATTTTAGCTTGTAAAGCTTTCTTAACAAACATTCTTTCAATTTTTTCTCTAAATGTAGGATTTTGAATACTATCTAATTCTTGTATCATCTTCTTATCAGCTGCATGTCGAGAACTTAGATCATGATTTCGATAAGCTAAATCATGCCTGTAAGCGGCGGCATCTACTCTATTTATTGGTTCTTCACCTGGTTTCGGATTATTATTCTCATCTAGTCTTATATCTAATCGAGTTCCTGGACCAGTATATGAATGACCAGGAAGATGTTTTTCTTTCGAATATTTACTCCAAATAAATCCAGGAAAGTTTTCTAATGTTTTTTGTATGTCACCACCGTAGGTAGTAGCCAAACTTTGTTTGTCGTCGTTACCTTCATAAATTTTACAATTTGAGTTTTTATTTTTGTTTAATAGATAATTCAATAAATCTAAATTAGAAATTTTTAATTTAATTAAATTTTCGGAATTTTTAGAATTCATTTTGAAAGATAAAATAATTGTTTTACCGAAAAGAACCAAAGGTTCTGAGGTTATTACCTTATCATACTAGGACTTAGATATATTCCAGAACCATCTTTAGTTTCTTTAATTTCAATTAAATCATCAACATTGTGGAGAATATTTTTAAGAACTCGTTTTCCTTCATCAACTAATTTTAATTTACTAATAAAATTATCTACTACTCCTTCACCCCTAGCAACTTTCTCTAACTCTCTATTATGACGTTTTTGTTCTTCTAATGCTGCCTTCTCTGATTTATTTTTATTTACTGCTTGGACAATACCAGCTGTCCCACCTGCAACACTTCCTGCTGCTGCTATGCCACCTATTATTAGTGGAATTAATGGGAGAATTCCACCATTCTTTTCTTCTTGTAATTGAATATTCTCTATCATTGGTTTACTTATGTAATACTTTTTTTTATTAATAGTAATAGTTTTAGGGGTATTTTTTTCAACAATATTACGTAATTTTAATTCAACAGTTTTATTATTAATATTACTTTTCGCTTGCGACATTTTTAATAAAAAATTTTAAGTTAAGAATTTAAAGTTATCAAAAATTTTAATCTATTCTAGTTATTAAAAATTTTTAGTTAAGAATTTTTAAGTTAACAAAAAAATTTAAATCTATTCTAGTTATGAAAAATTTTTAGTTAAGAATTTTTAAGTTAACAAAAATTTTAATCTATTCTAGTTATGAAAAAAAATTTTAATTAACCTATCGGAGCGAAGCTCCTCTGGCTTCAGCCGATCGGACCAAGGGTCCTCAGGTTATTAACCAATCCTAACCATCTTTCCATTAAGAATTTCAATAGAATATTTTGCATCTTCTAGCAATAAACCATAAGCCATCAATGAAGTTGTGGAATCTTTCTTTTCAATATTAATTGTTACATCACAACCATTTTTAATAATATCTTCAGATTGTGCACTTAAATCGAAACAGAAAATTGGATATAAATGTCTCCAATCTCCAGGAGTTAATTGTGGTTCAACTCCAAATTCTATACAAAGATTTCTATAAGCATCATATCCTTCCATAAATTGATTATTGGTATCATCGAATCTTAATGGATCAATTGGATATCGAGTTTGATTTAATGAAACTTGTAAACTTCGAATTGTATTAATATGAAAAATATTATTGTTCTTATCAAAACTTGGAGAATTATTTCTTTGAAATGTTAGTAATAAATATCTTGGTGTATTCGCAGTTCTAGTAAAATGCCAGTTAAATCTTTGTTCGGAAAAAGTTACTGAACTAGCAGTTCTCTTTAGAAAATTAACTGGAATTGGTTTGTTAGTATTTAATCTTTTTGCAATAGCTGTTTCAACCTCTAAACTAGGAGTAATATGCTTAATCCACCATTCAAGTCTATCAATTTTTAAATATGCTTTTTTTCCAGTTTTACCAAAAAAGATTAATTCATTATTTGCTGTACGATGAATTATTAATTTAAATTTTAATTGATATGATATTTTATCATAATCTAAATAACCGAATAATGGAGACAATGACCAATTTACTGTCTGTTTACTTTTTTTGTTAAATTCACGTCTTTCTTTATATGCTTCATTATTTGTTTTATTTAAATGTTTTGCAATATTTTCTACATCTTTCGCAATTCCTGCGGCATCTGTTCCAGCGTGAGTTAAATCCTCAATAATTATACCATCATTAGTATCAGGAAACCAACCTTCGATTTCATTCTTTTTATTATTTTCACCAATTATTACAAATCTAAGCATTGTATCAATTACACCTGGAGAATCACTTATTGTTTCTATATTTTGAGTTGCAACATCTAAACGCATTTGTGTAAATAATCTTGGAAAGAAATTATTCTCTAGTGCAATATTATCGGTTTCTGGTAATGGTGTTGTAAAATTGGCATCACTATATAAAGAATATTCACAGTGTAAAAATGAATCAGGTAAATATAAATAACTCTGCTGATTATCAACTTCAAAGATTAAATCTCCTCCAGTATTTACTCTACTGGAAGATCCGGGATTCATAGCAATTCTTATATAGTCATTCTTTTTTTGATTGTAACTGGTGAATGGGGGATCATCTAATCTAAATTTATTTTCGATAAGCGAAGACATTTTTATAAGAAATAATTTGACTTTTTGTTTTTCTCACAGATAGAAAAAAATTTTTACTAAAAAAATTACTAAAAAATTTTACTAAAATATAATTTTAGAATTTTGCTAGACCAGCTCCGCTACAGCTTTGCTGGTTAGACCGAAGGTTGCTGCTGACGCCATTACCTCTTATTTCTTCAATTGTTTTTTCATTATGTTTACTATCACCCTCTACAGCTATGTTAGCAATTTTGTTTTTTGTTTCATCTGAAAGTTTTTTTAATTTTTTTAGTTCTTCAGAATCATTCTTGAGTTTACGAATAGCTTCTAGTTGTTTTAATTCGTTTTGTGATTTAACAGCATTTGATATTGCACTAGCTGTACTACCTATAGCAGCTGCTCCTTTTGCGGCAGATGTAATCAAATCTTTATTATTTTTAATTAAGTTAACGATACTACCAATACCAGAAAAGATGCCATCCCCTTCTTTTTGAACGGTTTCTCTATTATCATAATGATAAACAGGATTCATACGTGGTTCATGAGCAATTTTTTGATTTGAAGCAAAATGTTTAAGATTGTGTTTATAAATTATAGGCATTTTTTAGGATTAAATTTGACTTTTAGGAAAAACATAAATACGGGCGAAGCGCGAAGCGCGAAGCCCTGGAAGACATCTCCGTTGACCCATGAACCGATGTCCATTATAAAAAAATGTTTATTTTTTGTTCTTAACTTTTACAGATTGCGTTTTTGGTTTAACTTTATCAGGAACCAAACCTGCATCAATCATTCTTTTTATTCTATGATTTTCTTTCATAATATTTCTTTCTTTTATTAACTCTTCTAATTGTTTAATTCTTTTAAAATTATCAGCTCTAATTTTATCCATTTTTAAAATTATATACTTTTATATTTTTAAATTTTTTTAAAAAATTATATTTTTAAATTTTTTAAAAAATTATATTTATACTTTTGTATTTTTAAAATTATATTTATATTTTTTATGATTCTTATTTTTTGTAGGTAAAAAATATTTAAGTTAATATTTACAATACTCGTTTAAGATTTACGTTTGTGAATGGACAACAACTTCGAGATAACTTTATTAATTGACTGTTGCACTTTATCTATTGCGTCAAGTAGCGTGTGATGTACTTTAATTTCTCTTCTATTAACTTGCATTTTCTGCTGATTAATCTTCAACGCCGTTTTAAGAGCATTTAACTTAATTTTAAGAACATCTAATTGTCTTTTAACAGTATCTAACTGTTCTTTATTTTCTTTAGAGTTTTTCTTGTAAATTTTTCTTTAATTCATTTTCTAAATTGATTTTAAGAGTTTTCATTTTATCAACTTTTTCATTAAGTGAGTTTACTTCATTTATTATTCTATTCATCTTTTTCATTTGTTGAGTAATTTTAGAACTCAATTCATCAACACTTTTTTGGAATGTAGTTTGTAACTGTTTTAAATTTTTTTTAATTCTTTCAGGTAGTTTTTCTATTTCATCTTCTAATTGTTCTTTTAACATTTTTATCTCATGTTTATTTTTAATGACTGCAGATTTTAAATTTAAAGAAAGTAATATTAAAATTTTCGATTGTTCTGAAATCTTTTTAAAAAGTTTTGCTATATCTGCTTCTAGCTCTCTATCCTTTTTATCAAGTTTTAATAATTTTTCGTTTAATGATTTGTCATTAAGTTTAAGCAACTTTAATTCATTCATCAGTGGAACCAAAACATCGTTTATATATTTTTCTTTTAATTCATTGATTTGCGTATCAACATATTGTTTATTTGTTAACTCTGTATTTTGTTGTGGAAGAATAGAAAGATGCAATGGACCAGATAAAACGTCTCCAGTTTTCATGATATAATTTTCTATCTCTATTTCTAATTCTTGATTATTCGGGATATATGCACCTCCACCAACATTTGGTAACATCATTTTTTAAACAATAAAAATAAAATTTTTTCTGATTATAAAAAATACATAAATTATAAAAAATGAAATTTTTCCTAATAAAAATAAAAAATGGAAATGACTCAAATTTGTCAAGTTTGCAATATGCGTTTTTTAAATCAAACACTATTATATTCTCATATGAAAAACACACCATGTGGTATGCATATGAATCAATTACAACCTAATAATATACAACCTAATAATATACAACCTAATAATATTCAACCTAATAATATTCAGAATAATATTCAACCTAATAATAGTATTCAGTATAATAATATTCAATCAGAGCAACCATTACAAAGATTAAAGCATTTATTTATTTCAGATAAAGAACAAAATCTTTATACTGCTAGAATAAATACACCTAGGCAAAATACTGCTAGAATAAATACACCTAGGCAAAATACTGCTAGAATAAATACACCTAGGCAAAATAATAATAATTATTTAGCACAAAATAATCCTTTTGTTCAAAATAATCCTTTTGTTCAAAATAATCCTTTTGTTCAAAATAATCCTTTTGTTCAAAATAATAATGTAGCACAAAATAATAATGTAGCACAAAATAATTATATTGATAAAAATCAATTTGTTGAAAGTAATAACAAAAAAAAAATATGCTCCGGATGTAATAAAAATATAACATCAAAAAATTTTGCACGTCATTTAAAATTATGCGAACAAAGAGAAGAGGTTAAAAAAAATAAAAAAGATAAATTAAAAGATCAGTTATGTCGTAATTGTAATAAATATTTTACAAATCAAGGAATTACTAATCATTATAATTCTTGTATAAGTTCTACAAGACAATGTACAAGTTGTCAAATTACTAAACATAAGACAGAGTTTTATGATAGTAAATATCAGTGTAAGGATTGTTTAAAAGAAAAAGTTAAATGTAGAGGTTGTCAAAAAATTATATTAAAGAAAAATTTTCAGCGACATGTAACACTATGTCCAAAACTTAATCAAAATAATAATCAACATAATAATAATTTATGTCAAAATAATAATTTATGTTAAAATAATAATTTATATTAGTATTTCAACTAAAATAGTTGTATTTCAACTAAAATAGTTGTATTTCAACTAAAATAGTTGTATTTCAACTAAAATAGTTGTATTTCAACTAAAATAGTTGTATTTCAACTAAAATAGTTGTATTTCAACTAAAATAGTTGTATTTCAACTAAAATAGTTGTATTTCAACTAAAATAGTTGTATTTCAACTAAAATATTATTTTTTATAAAGAATAAAATATTATTTTATTAAAATATTCTTAAGCATTCCGGAAGAGAGGAGAGGTTCGGAACATACTTCTTTTGAGTATAGGAACAAAAAGTCCGACACATTCCGGAGGTTCTACAGAGGTTAAAAACACTCATAAGAGTGTAAGAATGCGAGTCCGGAATTAAAAAATAATAATTCCTAAATTTTTATTTTAAAAATATTAAATGAATAAAAACGAAAATTTGGAAGATTTATATTCACCGGTTATAATTAAAAGTAATAAAAGTAATAAAAGTAATCTAAGTCGTCATAAATCTCTTAATGCAATAAACGAAATAATAAATAATTATATGAATAACACTGAGTTTCAAGATACACTAACCCCTCAAGATCCGAATCTCAAAGATATTAATAATATTGTAGAAAATCCTATATATAATACTAAATATAATAATAATATAGATAAAAATATATATAATAATATAGATAAAAATATATATAATAATATAGATAAAAAATATTTAGAGCCACTACCCCCTAATTCATCTCTTAATAAAAAAATACCACAATCAGATCTTACACGTCTTTGGAATTTTTTAAAATTTCATTGTATAAAAATATTGTTAGCATGTATTTTAATATTTTTTATTTATCATCTTGTTATATGTATTGGAAATCAATGGGGTTACTTTCTAACAGAGGAACAAAAGAGAATAATTTTTTATAACCAAGAAAAAAAAACTTTTAAAGGATGGAAGACTGAGGAGGATAAGATTAAGGATAAAACTAATAATAAAAATATTAAACAAGGTAAAATGTATCAAGAAAATTTACATTTCATTGTTTACGGTAAAACTGGAAGTGGTAAGACTACGTTTATTAAAAAATATATAAACCAATATTATAAGGATGAAACAAAAGTACATATTTTTTGTATGCATACTTCTGAATGGCCAACTTTTACAAACGTCTATAATGATAAACAATTAGATGAGTTACAAGATATGGAAAGTTTTGCTGGTACACCTGAAAATAAATCTTTATTAATTTTAGATGATGTTGCAAGTTTATCAAAACAAAAAAATATGTCAGAAATATTTACAAAAGGAAGACATCAAAATATTCAAATAGTTGTATTAGCTCATAAAGCTTGTGATGTAGATAATAAGATTAGAGAAAACATTCAAACATTTTTTACAACTACACAAAATAATGCAGCATTCTTTAATGATATTAATAAAAATTATAAAATGAATATGCCTTTATCATATTATACACAACATAAATATGGAATAATACGTGTTGACACCATAAGAGGACATATGCAAGTATATGATAAAGATTTAAATATATTAGTAGATACCGAACATGAAATCTATAATAACTCTCAAGATTTTGATATTAGAATGTATGCAAATGCAAAACATTTATCAAATCAAGTTATAGAACAAATAATTATCTTTTTAGAGTCTGAAGGAAAAGTACCACTAAAAATTATTCCTGATACATTTTATTTTTATTTTGATCATTATTTAAATGCAAAATTTGGTATACCAATACCAAAAAGATTACAAGATAATGAAACATTAAACTATTTAAAAATTGCAATAAATGATGTTAGAAACGGTTTAAGAAAAGCAACTCCAATAATATCTGATGTTAAATCTACATTTTCTGATGCTAAATCTACATTTGATGAAGCCAAAAAAACATATAATGATATAAAACCATTAATAAATGGTGTAAGTGAAATACTTAATAATTAAACAAATTTATCATAATCAAACCGAAGGTACTAGGGCTTCGCACGATTTTGCAGATATATTAGTATTTTTTTTCTCTAAAATTAAAACAAAAATTTTTTTTTAAAAAAAAACTAAAACACAAATTTTTTCTTTAAAAAATAAAAAATGAAAACATTTTATTGTGTCTTATGTAAAAAAAGTTACAAACAAAAAGAAGTTATCAATCTCATCTACAAAGTAAAATGCATTTACAAAATGTAGAACGAGTTGATGAAGGAAATATATTAAAATTAAATAGTTATAAAAACTATCTAGAAACATTGCCTATTGATATAAAAGTTAAAAAAATGTTTGATGATTATTCACATTCGGAATATAAAAAATTTTTTAATAGTGAAGATGAAGCCGTAACAGATATAAAATATTTATTTAGTGATACTGATGAATTTAACGAAATAGATGAATTTGATGAAGCCGTAACAGATATAAAATATTTATTTAATGAATCTGTTCGTGGGACATCGGTTCATGGGTCAACGGAGATGTCTTCCAGGGCTTCACCCGTTGAATATAATGAAACCGATAAAACTTTTTCTGATATTCTAACCAACTTTTATAATATATTTAAGAAATCTTTCAAATGTTATATGAATGTAGAAGTACTTTATACAAAAAATGGACCTGATGGAATTCCTGAAGAAATAATACAAGGACATTTTACAAATTCGCAAGAAATTCATAATGTAAATGATATACAACCCATATTTGAATCGATGATACTTAAATTAGAAAATTGTATAATTGAAGCCCAGTTACGTGAATCTGGTTGGAGATTTGTTAAAATACTATCTAAGAAAATAGTAATTGATAAATATAAAAATAATACTGGTGGTAGTTATGTTCCTTTACCTTTCAGTTCACCACAAATAATCAACATAAAAAATGAAGATGATTATTGTTTTCTGTGGAGTATTATAGCACATTTACATCCTGCAGAATATCATAAAGAAAGACTAAGTCATTATAATAAAGAAGAATACATAAATGAATTTGATCTTTCTGATGGCTTAGATGAATTTCCATATGATTATAATAGGTTACTAAAGTTTCATAAAAAGAATAAAAATTTAATTGAAGTAAATGTTTTTGAATTAAATGTGAATTATGTTTCTATTGGTAAAATTACTCCACTTTACTCAGATTCAAAAAAATTTTATTTGAATAATAAAAATTTTTGCCAATCAGAAATAGTATATAATGATAGAGGTAATTACATGCATCATAATATTTTTTACCAAGGAAATATAATATGTACTGAAAAATTTGAACTTGTTAAAACACTATCACCAATAATGATTAATCATAATAATTATAAAGGACGTACTGATGATTATAATTACAAATATTCATCTTTATCTTCAGAATACCAACAAAAATTAGAAAATTTAAATAAAAGTTTACAAAAATGTAAAATAGATTATCAACAACAAACAAAAATGTTACTACAAGAATATCAACATAAATATCAAAATAAGATAGAAACAATTCAAAAATTAAATAATGAAGAATTAAATAATGAAGAATTAAATAATGAAGAATTAAATAATGAAGAATTAAATAATGAAGAATTAAATAATGAAGAATTAAATAATGAAGAATTAAATAATGAAGAAAATAAAGAATCGGCTAAAGCCAGAGGAGCTTCGCTCCGATTAAATGAATGTCTAAAAAAATGTCTACAACAATATAAAGAACAATATGATAAAGAATATAGTTATCAGTTACAAATATTAAATCAAAATTATTATCAAAATACATTTAATCTTACAAAAGAAATTAATGAAACACATGAAATATATAAAGATGAATTTGTAAAATTAGTACAGTCAAAACAACCAGCACAAGCGAATATATTATATTATCAGGGTCATTTTATATTGTGTAAAGATGTTTCTATATTTACAAAAACTTCAGATAATAAAAATTTTCCTTGTCTTCAATGTATGACAAGTTTTAGAACTTTAGAAGAAATGAATAGACATTTGGAGAATTGTCAACAAAACGAAGCAGTTCAAAATACTTTTCCTAAAGATGATTATTTAGAATATAATAAATGGTATTTTAAAAATAAAGTACCCTTTACTATTTATTGTGATTTTGAAGCATATAATGTTAATATGACACAAAATCGAACGGAAAGTTCCAGGGCTTCACCCGATTCTGAAAATTATAATTCTGAAAAAAGTGCGCCTGAAAAAAGTGCGCCTGGAAAAAGTGCGGCTGGAAAAAGTTCAGCTGAACAAAGTAAAGAAAAATATTTATTTGAACAAAAACCATTATGTTGGGGAATGTACATTCACTCAAATTATCCTAATTTATTTAAATCAGAATATTTTCAATACTATGGTGAAGATAGTTCAGAAATGTTTACAAAGAAAGTAGAAGAATTACAAAATTATTTTTCACAATTGCTTGAAACAAATAAACCAATGATACCATTAACGGATGAAAAAAGAAAAGAATTTGATGATGAAATAAATTGTTATTACTGTTGAAAAGGTTTTACAAATAAATATAAAACTGGCAAAGGTAGATATCTTGATAAGGTAAAAGATCATGATCATCTAAATGGATTATATAGAGGTGCAGCACATAATTCTTGTAATCTTAATGCTAATAAATTTAAATATAACTTTGTTCCTTTATATTTCTACAATGGTTCTAAATATGATTTCCATCTAGTAATGAAAGATTTATTTTCATCTGAAAAATTACAACAACAAAAAATAAATGTACTATGTAAAACAGAAGAAGAATATTTTTCAATGCAATTAGGTTGTATTAGAATTTTAGATGCATTTAGATTTTTTACTCCTTATTCATTAGATGTTATGGGAAAAACTTTGAAATCTGAACAATGTAAAATATTAAATAAATATAATTTAAAACCTTTAAAAGGAATATTTCCGTATGAGTATATAGCCTGCGGCTCACAGTCGACCTATGGTTCACAGTTGAAGACTGATATAACTGGAGATAAAACCTGCGGTTCACAGTCGAAGACTGATTTTAATTCTGTGAATAAAATTATGGAAGAAGAACAACTTCCTCCAATAAATAAATTTAAATCAACATTAAAACAATCACAATTATCTGACGAAGACTATGCAGAAGCTGAAAAGAATTGGAGAGAGTTAAATTGTAAAACAATGTATGATTATACAATGAAATATCTACAGATAGATGTATTAATACTAGCTGATCTTTTTGAAAACTTTCGTGATATGTGTTTAGAATATTACGGAATAGATCCATGTTATTGTTATTCTACACCAGGTTTAACATGGCTAGCAGGATTAAAACATACAAATGTTCAAGCCGATGGCTCTAGGACAAAGTCCGTTAAACTTAAACATTATAAAGAAAATACATATGATAAATTATTATTTTTTGAATCTGGAATTAGAGGTGGTGTTTCATCCGTTTTAGGTAATAGATATGTTAAATGTTATAATAAGAAAGTAAATCCACAAGAATATGGAATAATAAAACCTTTATCTCCAGAAGAAAAAGAAAAAATATTAGAAATTTTTCGAACGAAACGAGAAGGAGTAGAACGTGAAAAAGCAATTGATGAATTCATGAGAGAAAACTATTTATTATATTATGATTTTAATAGCTTATATTCTTCTTGCATGATACAAGAATTACCAACAGGTGAAATGACATGGTGTAATAATCGTACGTCATCAGAGATGTCTACTAGGGCTTCACCCGATCTAGATTATCAAAGAACATATGATGGTGAAAATAATTTTGGTTATGTATATGAAGTTGATTTAGTATACCCTGATTATATAAAAGAAGCAACAAAATATTATCCTTTCTGTCCAGAAAACAAAATTCCCAATATAGAAGATTTTTCAGATTATCAAAAATCTATAATGCCGAAAAAATACAGACCAACAAAAAAACTTATGTTAACACAAAGTAATAAAGGAAAGTATGTTGTTGAAGGAAGAATGCTAGATTGGTATTTAGATCATGGCATGATTCTCACAAAAATTCACCGGAAACTAGTATACAAAAAATCTAAATGGTTAAAAGATTATATTGAGTTCAATATTGAAAAACGCAAAATATCTAAAAGAAATAAAGATGATTTTGGAAACGTTTTCTTCAAATTAATGAATAATGCATTTTATGGTAAGACTTTAGAAAATGTGCGTAATAGACAAAATATTGAAATAGTTTATGATAGAGATAGATTTCAAAATTTAACAAGGAAACCTACATATAAAAGAACTACTAGATTCAGTGATGAACTTTGTGCTGTTCATCTAAGAAGAAGCATTGTAAAACATGATAAGTTTAATTTCATTGGTTTCACTATATTAGAATTAGCTAAACTATTTATGTATAGTTTTATATATGATTATTTAGCACCTGCTTATGGCAAAAACTATAAATTACACTTTACAGATACCGATTCTATTTTCTTAGAATTAACAGTACCATATGGTTCTTCACTAGATAAAGAAATTAATAAAATAAAAGATATTATTCATCCTTCTGATTTATGTAAAGTAAAAGATGAATTAGAAGGAAATGAAGATTTCATAACAGAAGCTATATTTTTAAAATCTAAATGTTACTGTTATGATACAACTAATAATATTAAAACACATAAAACATTAAAAGGAATTTCAAAGGCATCAGTGGCTAATCAAATAACATTTCAAGATTATAAAAATGCATTATTTAATACTGAAATAAAAACAGCATGTAATTATAGACTTAATTCAAAAAAACATAAAATGTATTTAAAAGAAGAACATAAATTAGCATTAGATCCATTTGATGATAAAAGAAAAATTTTACCTGATGGAATAATTACTGAACCTTTTTAATTTTCTAATTTCTATTTTCTAAATTTAACAATATAACAATATAAAATATTATAAAAATAAAATAAAATAATAATATAAAATTATCATATAAAAATGGATAAAGTTAGAGCTGATAAGTTTAAAAGAATAAAACAATTAGACGAATTAATAAAACAAAGAAATATTATGAAAGAAAATCTACTTCAACATAGAATGACAAAAGCTGGTATTCAATCTGATATGTTTGATAAATTAAAAATAACTGAAGAAGTAAAAACTGATTATGAAAAAACTGTCGAACCATTTAAAACTCTTGAAAAGGAACTTAATGAAAAACGTGTTGATATAGCGGATCCTGTACTTAAAACACTATTAGATGACTATGGTTTATTAGAGGCAAACATAGATAAAAAATTACCAAAATCTATGTTATTCGAACATTCTACTTTCTTTTTAGATAAAAAATTATTTGCAAGATTTTATCTTGGTGGTAAAGAAATATTTCCACAACCTTTACGAGGATTAATTTTTACTCCAGATAAAAAACCTATTAGTTTAGATAGAAATTTTGTTGATCTTTTAAGAGGAGCAGATTTAAAAAATTATGCTGTAGAAGATCTAATAAAATATAAAACTATATTAGATAGAGTTGGCACAGTAAAAACTCTTAGACGTTATAAACAATTAGAAAATTTATTATCAACGGGAGTTAAAGTAGGGAAAGGTTTATCTGAAAAACAGAAAACAAAAAAACAGAAAACAGAAACAACCATATTTTTACCAGATGATCCACAAGAATTACTAAATAGATTAAATATTTTAATATCTGCAATAAAAGAAGGACATAATTCTAGTTTTAATGAAATTCATGCTATATTGAAAAGACTGTTAGAAAAGAAGATTCTAAATGAAGAGGATTATAAAAGTGTAACTGGACATCTCTGATGTCCTCCAGGGCTTCGCCCGTAGCTGAAATATGTTGTTTCTAATTTTTTATAAAAAATATTTATTTAATTTTTAGTTTAAAAATGTGTTCAGCAGATTTAGACAAAATTAATAATCATTTAGAAAATTTGACAGAGATTTTGGGTTCATCAAAATTTAGTACGACGTTAAAAATTATAACAACTACTTCATCACACACTTGTAATTTAGAACCCATTCTACATTTAGAACAAAATAAAAATTATCAAATTGCATTGACTAGTTTCTCTACATTTAACACTATTCAAGATGTTATAAAAGATGTGAATGATCAATTTAGATATTCTACTGATAAAGGCAAAACATGGAAAGTACTAACTTTTCTTCCTGGTTCTTACGAAGTTGAAACAATATCAAATGAAATTAAGAGACATTTAGGTATACCATTTAAAGATAAGAAACAATTACATTTTGCAGTTGAACCGGCAGTTAATAAATTTTCTCTTACTTTAGACGAAAATTATCAAGTTGATTTTAATCATGATAGATCATTGTCAAAGCTATTAGGATTTAATAAACAAACCTATAGTCAAGGTTATCATTTAGGTGAGAAGATTCCAAAAATAACTGAAATAAATTCAATTGTTGTACATTGTGACATTATTGAAGGAGGATATATAAATGGTAAATTATCAAATTTAATATTCAGTTTTCCAGCTTTTACTGTACCCATTGGTTATAGATTAAATGTATTTCCCCAAACATTAATATATTTTCCTATTACAAGAAAAACTATTAACAACATTAACATTAGAATCACTGATGAAAAAGGACAAGAAATAAATTTTGGAGGTGAAGAGATTATGATAGATCTTTTGGTACGGGAGGTATAAACTTTTACGCTACAATAGAGAAGTTTAATTTTTTTATCATTTTCATTATTAATCTTATTAATCTTATTAATCTTATTAATCTTATTAATCTTATTAATCTTATTATTAGAAACAAAAAATAAACTTAAATTAAAATTTTATTTTTATTTTTTTGTTTCTAAAAACACTAATTCAATAATGGATAAATTTATTACTTTAAAAATGAATGAAATGTCTTTAAATAAAAAAAAACTTAAATTTAATCATCATTCAAATTTATCTAATAAAGTTTTGTCAGTTATTTGTGGAAGATCGGGTTGTGGAAAAACATATCTATTATTTAAAATTTTAACAACTCCAAATTTTTTGGATTATAACAATCTTATAATTTATACAACAACGGCAGAACAACCCGTCTATCAATTTTTAAAATATGGATTTGAAAATAATCTTACAAAAACAGCAATTGCTTCTCTATTCGAAGAATATGAAAAATCTGAATATGAAGAAGAAATAAATTTGTGGTGTGAAGAAGCAGCAAAAAATAAACAATTAGTTGAATCTAATAAAAATAAGTATATAAAAATACAATTAATAGATGATAGTGGTAATATGCAAGATCCTAGTAAACTAGATAAAACAATGAAACATTGTGTAATTTTTGATGATTGTGTTAATGATAGAAATCAGTCAGTTCAGAGAAATTATTTCACAAGAGGTAGACATAATAACTGTAGTGTATTTTATTTGACACAAAGTATGTATTCATTAGATGGAAGTGTTATTAGAAAGAATGCAAATATATTTATACTATTTGAAATAAATGCAAGTGACTTAAGTGATTTGTTAAGAGATTTATGTATAAGAGATAAAGATGAATTTAAACAATCGTGTAATAATGCTTGGTCAAAAGATTATGGATTTATCACAATTAATATTGATAAAAAAATTCATGAAAGAGTTATCGAACAATTGTTTACCGAATAATAAAAATATACAAATATAATGTTTTAATATTTTTTTTTATTATCAGCTTTAATTTTGTCTATTTTTTTTAAAATATAATATTTGAATTTTGTGGTAACATTGGTATACAGCAAAAACATTTTACTGAACAAATTATTTTTTTATTGCTTTGTTGTTTGTAATCTTTTCGTTTAAAGTTTTCACGTTTAAAGTTTTCACGTTTAAAGTTTTCACGTTTAAAATTTTCCTGTTTTAAGTTTTGTTTAATAAAGTTTTGTTTAATAAAGTTTTGTCTAATAAAGTTTTGTCTAATAAAGTTTTTAGCTCTTCTAAAAAAATTTTTTCATTTTCTTCATTAAAAATTTTATCATCAATAAAAGTTTTACCATCACTAGAAATTTTACCATCCTTTTTATTTTTATCATTAACTTTTTCTGTCTGTGATTGAAATGATATTTGATTTACTTCATTAGCTATTTGATCAAATTTTTCAATCTCATCTAACGTAATAACATTATCATCACATACTCTTTGAAAGTAGTAGTGTAGTTTATCATAGACTTCTTTAATATGTAAATGCTTAGTTTTTAATGATTTTCGTTTCTTTGATATTAAAGATTTATCTAACATTGTAACAAGTGAAGTTGCAAAAACACCCGTACCTGTTAAAGCTGTAGCAACTACTGGAATTACTAAAACACCTGAAGATATAACAATTGTTAAAGCACCTAAACTTATTGTTAAGAATATGCCAATTCCTTGTGTTACATTCTTAACTTTACTCCATCTCTTTCTTAATTTATTATAATGTTCTAATCTAAGTAATAATTGCGATTCCTTATCTTTCATATAACGTACTCTATCTTTGTGTTTTTCAATATTTAATTCACTTATTTTTAATTGAGATAACGAAGGATATATTCTTGAGGTTCCTTCCACTTTTGTTTCATCCATTTCTGAAGTTCCTTCCATTTTTGTTCCTTCCATTTTTAAAGAAATATTTTTAGTCACATGATATATTTTAAAAACCTGAAAAATGACATAATCACAAATTTGAGATTCTTAACTTTTATAATTTTCGGTGTCCTAGAACGGTCATGATTTTGGGGGTGAAAATCGAACCGAAGGTTCTAGTGCTTCGCGCTTCGCCCGATTGTAATTCTCAAATTTGAGATTTTGAAAAATTTGAAAATTGGGTATTTTTAAAAACGCCCAAATTCATGAATTTATGTCGTTTTTAAAAATGTCATTTTTTGAAAAAATGGTACTTTTTGAATGGACTAAATTCATGTATTTAGGTCTTAAAAACCTGAAAAAGGACTAAATTCATGAATTTATGTCGTTTTTAAAGATACTATTTTTTTGAATTTTATGGTGTCCTGGAACGGTCTTTTGCCCATTACTAATCAAATCATGCACATGCAGCCTGAGTCACTATACTTTTTGCAGATCCAAACAACCTTACATATATTCTAGCTGTGCAGGTTATAGGCCTAGGCTAAACACGGAATTGGATGCGTTTATACGCAGACCTACAAGTATACTACTTGCCGTGTAAAAGGTAGTCAGCCTAAGCATAATAAGCTTTTGTGTTTACTGCACTCAAGCTACACAATTCAAAGTGATCAACATAAGATGTCTGACCAAAATGGTAGATCAGCAGCGAACTTTGAAAAGGAAAAAAAGATGCATACAAAACTACAGCATGCACAGCTAGGTACTGAAGTAAAACACAATTCTAAGCTTGCGAGAATCGACCTATGCAGATTCTCACTTGGAGCCTCTCCATGAAAGAACTAGAGTTGCGAACAATGAATCAATTGGTGACGAAAAATAATTTATAAAATTTGATAATTGTCAGGTCGTTACATAGGAACGCAGCCAATGGGAGCGGAGCTGCCCTTGTCTCAAGCAATTCAATACCATGCAATACCCAATACAAGTTTTGGGTCAAAACTGTTCCAGCAGCTCGGTTAGCTCAGACAATTGCTCCGATAATGATGACACTGACAGTGAAGAGGCAAAGTCGGACTCACCGGCTTCTCCTGATGAAATCGAAGTTGGTCCGGAAGGTGATTCAGACATCGCTCTGGACAATGTGATCCACCGATTCAAAGACGAAGAAGGTCTGCTAATGTTTTATCCGTCAGACTTGGTCCAGCTTCCGGTTGCGATAAAGAGACAATAGAAGACAATTTTGCCCTTTTCGTCACTGATGATATTCTCAATAGGATCGTGCATTATACCGATATATATGCTGCTACACTTGAGAGCGCTTACATGGACGAAAAATTGATTGATGTCGCTAATTGATCCAAGAGCATTTATTGGATGTCTTATTTTCATTGGCGTCTTTCACTCAAACCATGAATGCTACAAAGAGCTGTGGAGTACCGAATTCGGACAATCTTGGGTGCGCGCAAAAATGTCTCTTAGAAGATTCAAGATGATTTTGAAATGCATTCGTTTCGATGATATACAGACAAAGAGCTGCTTTCCGAGAAATATTTGATGTGTTCGTTGATCGCTGCAAAGGCAATTATGCTGTGGGTCCATATTGTACTATCGATGAACGACTGATTGGCTTTCGCAGCAAGTGCCCTTTTAGGGTATACATGTCCTCTAAGCCTGATCGATTCGGCGTGAAAATGTGGATTCTATGTGATCAGGAAACTTCATGCATGTACAAATCATCAAGTTTATTTAGGTAAGGAAGGTCACACAGCAGAAATCGGTCAAGGCCAAAGAGTTGTGACAGACTTAACTCGCCCTATTTATGGTTGTTCAGGCAAAAACATAACAACTGATAATTTTTTCACATCAGTCCCTCTCGTCCCTGCATTGCTCCGAGAGAACATAACAATTTTGGGAACCTTGCGTGCAAATAAAGCCGAAATCCCACCAACATTTCAGAAGAATCGATCACGAGAAGTGTACAGTACAGAATTTATGGCTTTACACATGATTTTACATTTGCATCATATGTTCCCAAGCAAGGAAAAGACGTGATCCTTCTTTCTTCGACCCATCATGGTAAGGAGATCTCCGATCTAGAAGATAAGAAAGCTACAATGATTCTCGATTATAATACTACCAAAGGAGCGGTTGATGCAGCTGATCAATGTCTCTCTACGTACAGCTGCTGAAGGCAGACCCGAAGATGGCCATTGAAGTTGTTTTTCAATTTGGTGGATGCGGCCTGCTTCAACTCATTCATTGTCTGGATCAAAAATAATCCTGAATGGAACTGCAATCGGGAGTACAAGTGGGCGTCAATACATAATTGAGTTGTCGAAAGAATTGATGCTACCTGCAGTGGAGCGGAGATCCCGAGACCCAAATCTTCATAGTACTGTGATAAGTGCGATGGAGCAAATCGGAATGAGAATACAGTGCAAAACGCCCTCGCCCATGGAGGCTGCTTATCGAGGCCGTTGCTATATTTGCCCAATCCGCCAGGTTTCGAGGAGACGGTGCAGTGTTTGCCGTCTCTTTGTCTGCCAAGATCCCTCCATTTCACAGGTTGTGTGCACTGAATGTACAGTTTGAGTGCTACTTTTGAGAAAGTGCAATTAAAAACTTTCAAAAGATCATGCATTATATTTAAATACGAAGACATGATCACTCACATCAGTTCATTTTTCCGATTGATTTTAGGCTTTAATTTGCACATCAATTCACTCTCAGCTAACCGAGTTTTTATTGGATTATTCTGAATATCTATGAATGACAACGTGAAGGCATCTATGGAAGAAGTATTGGTGTGGTCAAAGTGTACCGAAGACATATGAACCGATAGAGCACTTTTACTATCTCTATTGTCAATGCTGCAACAATGTTCTTGGAAATGATATCTAAAAGGACGGTTCGTAGAACCTATGTAGAAGTCACCACACAAAGAACACGTGAATTTATAAACAACATACCGTTTCTCACAAGCATGATCATTATTTAAAGATTCGCAGATTTTACAGCTACAATTAGTAGAAGAATTTAGAGAATTGAACTTATTGAAAGTGCTTCGTATTTGTTTTCCAGGTTTTTGAACTATTCTAAAGGGCACGTCATATTTTTTCACTAACTTATTTAGTTTTCTGTGTGCAGCGTCATTTATAAAATCCAGTTGTAGGATGCTATTTGTGTTATTTTCGTCCCTGCTATGTTGCTTAGGGCGTTTTTCTTGAACATCCCTCCAATGATAATTATTTTTTCTTAGTTTTTTTTAAAGTCGTTTACATGACGTCCAACATCAGCGCTATCAGAGCAACGGACACCTATGTTATTTATCGTGTTTTTAATGAAGTTTTGCTTAACGAAATCTGGAACATTGCTAAATTTATCGAGACATATCCCAGAATGATTTTCTTTATTGTAAGGCTGGAAGTAAACTTCCCTTTCTATTGATATAGATAAATCCAGAAAATTTAAGAGGCCATTTTCTGGTGCTTCTATGGTAAATTTTATGTCTGGGTGAATAGAATTAAAAATTTCTAATATGTTATTGAACAATGACGGTTCATTGGCAAACGGGCCAAGAATTATGTCATCAATATATCTACGGTATAATTTGGGTTTTATGTCATTAGTCTCAAGGATTTTTCAAAGCCAATTCTTCTATGCATTTCATAAAAATAATCGCAAATGGTGGCCCAAAGTGCAAAACCATAGGACAACCTTTCTTTTGAAGATATACAATATTGTTAAATTCAATCTCGTAATTAAAAGCTACCAACTTGAGGAATTGTTCTATGCAATTAATGTCTAGGTTGTAGTTGTCAATTAAATGCCAGTTTTCTTTTGCGAAATTAGAAACTATCTCTATACATTCTAAAAGAGGGATAGAAGTATATAAATTTTTCACATCCAATGAGATGAACATTACAGTATTTGTTGTTAAGTTCTTAATCGCTGATAAATTTCTATCAAAGCGCTTGATAGACCAGGTGTCATGCCACCTGGTCCTGCTACATGCATGCTTGAATTATGGAGTCATTCCCAATTTCATTGATAACCAAGTCAAGATTTCAAGTGACATTGGTATTACAAAGGCTATCTACAGAAAGTCCCAATCATTGAAATTGAAGCTTTTGCGAGGCGCGATATCGTCAATAAAAATGGAAAAGGATGATATTAACAGATGGTTTTCTTATGAATACCTCAATTTTACCAGAAGTTGCTCAACGGAGTTGTGTAGTACTATCCTAACAAAGATTGAGGGAACAGTGAAAGCTGAAATGGAACTCTCATTTGAACGACACCAACGAAAGTTGAGTAATTGGACTGGTAAGAATTATATCATTGACAGAACACTTTATGAAGTGAATTATAGACCAAGCTATATGTTTGATTTCCATGATTCATTCTGGTTTGATGACTATGATCGCTCACATTAGTTCATCAGTAATAATAAGTACGACATTAAGACTCGTGTGGTAACTGATATCAGCATTCCAAATGAAATTCTCAGTTTTCTGAGTAGGGGCCCTAGGTTTCGCTTGCCCTACCTTCATAATGAACACTTCTTGAAGAATAATCAACTGTCTATCCTCACTACTTGTCAAAATTATCGCTGGAAAGCTCTATATGATAATAGAGATTCGGTTCCTTACAATAAGATAAATTATTCCCTTCAATAAGAATACAGTTAAATTTCCACCTAAATTAGATGAAAATGTAGAACTTAAACTGAAAATGTTTGAGACAGAAGCCATGAAAATAATCAATACAGAAATGAAATACAAAAACAGTAAGCCACTAAGTAAATTCAATAATCAAATGATTAGAAAAACTAAAACATTTTTGAAGGAGAAGGCTCTTGTAGTTATCCCTTCTGACAAAACTAATCGCCTGGTTATCTCCGACGAGCAGTCCATGGTAAATTGCATAGAAGATATACTAAGTGATGATATAACATATAGAAAACTTATGATATAACGTGATATAGAAAACGTGATGATATAACTATAGCGCCTGTGTTAGGTAAATGAAAGATGGGTTTCAAAAGAAAGGTTGTCCTATGGGTTTGCACTTTGGGCCACCATTTGCGATTATTTTTATGAAATGCATAGAAGAATTGGCTTTGAAAAATCCTTGAGACTAATGACATAAAACCCAAATTATACCGTAGATATATTGATGACATAATTCTTGGCCCGTTTGCCAATGAACCGTCATTGTTCAATAACATATTAGAAATTTTTAATTCTATTCACCCAGACATAAAATTTACCATAGAAGCACCAGAAAATGGCCTCTTAAATTTTCTGGATTTATCTATATCAATAGAAAGGGAAGTTTACTTCCAGCCTTACAATAAAGAAAATCATTCTGGGATATGTCTCGATAAATTTAGCAATGTTCCAGATTTCGTTAAGCAAAACTTCATTAAAAACACGATAAATAACATAGGTGTCCGTTGCTCTGATAGCGCTGATGTTGGACGTCATGTAAACGACTTTAAAAAAAACTAAGAAAAAATAATTATCATTGGAGGGATGTTCAAGAAAAACGCCCTAAGCAACATAGCAGGGACGAAAATAACACAAATAGCATCCTACAACTGGATTTTATAAATGACGCTGCACACAGAAAACTAAATAAGTTAGTGAAAAAATATGACGTGCCCTTTAGAATAGTTCAAAAACCTGGAAAACAAATACGAAGCACTTTCAATAAGTTCAATTCTCTAAATTCTTCTACTAATTGTAGCTGTAAAATCTGCGAATCTTTAAATAATGATCATGCTTGTGAGAAACGGTATGTTGTTTATAAATTCACGTGTTCTTTGTGTGGTGACTTCTACATAGGTTCTACGAACCGTCCTTTTAGATATCATTTCCAAGAACATTGTTGCAGCATTGACAATAGAGATAGTAAAAGTGCTCTATCGGTTCATATGTCTTCGGTACACTTTGACCACACCAATACTTCTTCCATAGATGCCTTCACGTTGTCATTCATAGATATTCAGAATAATCCAATAAAAACTCGGTTAGCTGAGAGTGAATTGATGTGCAAATTGAAGCCTAAAATCAATCGGAAAAATGAACTGATGTGAGTGATCATGTCTTCGTATTTAAATATAATGTATGATCTTTTGCAAGTTTTTAAGTGTTGGGTCTTGAGAAAGGCGCTAAGTGCAGAAACCGGTAGACCCGTCTCATCTGTATTTTAAATCAATAAATATAACTGCGCCTTAAAAAGAAAGGGAGAGCAGTTTTAATTTTGTGAAACAAAACTTGAAATGAAGAACCTCCCGTGTGCCACCATCAATTTTAAGTGCAATCATGCATATTTTGAATATTTTCAATATACATTTATTAAAACCTTCAATTATGGTTGCTTTTCAAGCAATAATCAATTTATTGGCAGTCAATAGGCAATATATTACAGAAGATACGTACGAGTTCAATTACAAGACGCTTCTCCTCTGGTTTGATCACTTGTCTTTTTTGTGCCTACATTTCAGTTGATGAATAGCACATTTTAAACTGATACACTTAAGAGTACATTTGCATAGTTATCCATTGATAACCATGAAAAAAATATGCGTTAAATAAAAAATGATGGGCTGCGACAGAATGGCGCTACTTGGACCCAACTCGTAATTATCTTTCATGGACCATACAAGGGCTAATTATGATTGAGTTACACATTACTCATGGCAAAGCAATTGTTTTCATTTTATCATGCAGAAATATAAACAACTTGATGAATATTATAGCTGCGTAGTTAGTGCATGGTTAAACATATCTAGAATCCGAAATCGGTATAAATTTATTTTTGGATAAATGTCGGCTATCGCAGAAAGCGAAGACAATTGCGAAGATATAAAATATACGGAATATATAAAAATTCAATGTGCACAAATGCAACAAAATACATGTAGACCTACAGTAGATGCAGTATGTGTGAACTTTCATTGCGCGTTATTGTCAAGCCAAAAATTATCAAATAGCTAATAATCACAAATATTTCATTTTTGAAATATTCTGTGAATCCAGTGAAAATTTGATAAAATATCATAACTTTATGCTTTTATCCTATAGCTCTCCTAAGATTCAAGTCAAAATATTAATTTTTGTAACTTGATCTGTATATATTCAGCATTAGCAGAAAACTCAAGTTTTGTATCACTTACCCAAGGTTGACCCAAAACCCAAGGTCCAATCTTGTCTCAGGTAGTAAAATACATGATTCTCCGAACTAATTGCATTGCATAAAAATGCATGTAACTGCATGCGGAAAGGAGAAATAACAAACATAAGATACAAGCTTGTGAACTATGAAATGGATGATGTTTGAATTGACAACGATTAGTGCAAGATTGTGATTCTTTTATTCTACTTCATTCATCGAATGGACGCCTTCCATTATATTCATCGGTTGAAAACCCACAGATTTCGCCATTTGTCTGCCAGAATCGGTTCTCTCCACGATCGCGGCTGAGAGGACCGTGCAGAGAGAAATCATTGTCAGAGAGGATGGAAAACGTTGGCAGGACTCAAATCAGAGTCGGTGAGAATACTTTTGGTCTAAATTGATGTCTTAGGTTCATTAACTCTTTCACCCCGACGAGCCGCTGTCAGCGACTCGCAAAATTTTACAAACAGACGGAAAGCCGCTCACAGCGGCTTCGAAATTTTGTTGCCTTAAGACGCTCCCGGTGGCTCGGGATCATCATCGAATGAACAGAAAAGCGCTGCAAGCTGTTTCTGATATTTATTATCATCGTCTATTATACGATGGAAGGCTGGCAGTCGTTTACACAAGGTCACACACACCTGCCTGCAAAACAGCGTCATCACCGTGCAACGCAAGTTATATTCATCCGTGCGCGCTTTGCTCTCTGCAAATGAATAGAAGCAAGGTTTGGTTACTACAAATGGTACCAACGCTATGGTCGACGCACACCGCAAGAGAGAAACGGTACAAATGCCAGCGGTAGTAAATGACTACAACACTTCCATAAATGGTTGCGATTTAGCTGACCAAATGATAGGTTACTACAATCAATACGAAAGGAAAACATATAAATGGTTGAAGCGAGTGTTTTTTTGGCTTCTAGAAATTTCACAGGTGAACTCATGCATTTTGTACAGTTTATCTCGACGATTTCCACAGAAAATATTTCATTGAAACAGCATAAAACACTGCTTTATTGAGGATATGATGAAAGTTGTTGTAGATCAGCATCCAGACGACGTCCCGAAACAGGTGCAACTTGGCAGACCTAGGACATCAGATCCGATCAAACGCTTCACAATCAAAGAGCACCATTGTGCAGCATGTGAAAGACGATCGCAACTGTGTCGTCTGTAGTTCACCTGGTAACCGTAAGCGTACAAACTTTATCTGCGGGGATTGTATTGACCATCCTCATTTACACCCCAAGGACTGTTTTCGAAAGTATCATACTAAGTAAAGTACATGTACATACTGTATACATAATTCCTGCCACATACCGTTTATGCTTGTAAATATATCCGCAATCCTGGAATACTTCGGTGTTTTCATATTTAGTTAAGTTTTGATGCGACTTACAAAGTAATCACCAGAACTTTATTTTCGTATTCTGCAAAGAATAAGTCCGTCCAAACCTAATATTTAACTCCGGGGTGAAAGAGTTAAGAGGATATCGATAAAATGTCACAGATGGGTGTTCGCAGGATCGCTACTTGTTTCGTTGTACCCACTTTAACATGCAGGACACATCAAACCTTCATTTCCAGTTGTGAGCAGAGCACTCGCTGCCTGAGACAGAAGCGACCCGAGTTCTGCAGGAACTATGAACAGCTATGTTGACCGTTTGATAGACGTCACTTGTTCACACAGTCATTGCTCGTGAACAATGCAAATTCGTTTCTCAACCGGAAATAGACAAATACAGTAGTTAGTTATATCGAAGCCCACGCCGTCATTACCAGCTGCATCCTGACTCACTGAATTTATTGATATTGATGTTTCATTATATTAGTTCTCAACAAGTATAGTGCTTCTGTGAATTTAAGTCCGGCAATTCTAGTACTCTTTTGTTTAGGACTCAGATTCATACTTAAATAGGACTTTATGATTTACACTGTAGTCTCACTAGCTTAAACAAAGTGAATAGTCGGATTTCTATGGTTCTAGCAGTTGAAAATAATCAATTGAATTTCTCTACTTCTCTTATTTCTTCCAGTCGTGCGAGCATAGCTCACATTTTTTTACTCAACCAGTTAAGTTCATGCTGCCATGCATTGAGAAATTTAGTTCGAAGTCCTGAATGTACATGCATATACACTCTTCTCCGCAGTCCGTCATACCGCGATAACGTGCAGTGCTAAAGTTTCTCAACCAATGAAAGGATGTGTAAAAATTCATAATCAAACCAATGTGAAGCATATTACTTATGCCAAGAATGGTTGTATTTATGGATAGAGATGTACACGCGCAAATACAAGTCCTATTAACTTGTATAGATTGTGTTCAGCATGCCGTATTATGAGTTAAATGCCAATCGTTACACCAGGTGACAATCCATCTTTCTAACATGAGGAAAATCAAGCATTCATGTATTCGCATTCTCATTAAACATTTTGTTGTTATATAGTCACTCAAGCATATTGCCTCCAAACATTTTGGAGTTGTATATTTACAATGACAGCATTTCAAGTTCGAAGCCAAATGTTGATGCAGACAAAATTGAAAGTCATAATAATTATATAATTTCTAAATTGATTAAATACTTAATTGATTGATGACCATATTGCAAAAGATCGTGGTGTTGATCCACTTCTTGAAGATGCTGTCTGGATGATGGTTTTATGTAGTTGAGAAAAAACAAATATTAGCTTATTCCTACACAGATGAACTTTGAAATTCATAGGTTGTTTTATGCATTTATTATATTCGGTTATAAATTTCTTCACTCGAAATGTATATTACAGAAGATACGTACGACTTCAATTACAAGACGCTTCTCCTCTGGTTTGATCACTTGTCTTTTTTGTGCCTACATTTCAGTTGATGAATAGCACATTTTAAACTGATACACTTAAGAGTACATTTGCATAGTTATCCATTGATAACCATGAAAAAAATATGCGTTAAATAAAAAATGATGGACTGCGACAGAATGGCGCTACTTGGACCCAACTCGTAATTATCTTTCATGGACCATACAAGGGCTAATTATGATTGAGTTACACATTACTCATGGCAAAGCAATTGTTTTCATTTTATCATGCAGAAATATAAACAACTTGATGAATATTATAGCTGCGTAGTTAGTGCATGGTTAAACATATCTAGAATCCGAAATCGGTATAAATTTATTTTTGGATAAATGTCGGCTATCGCAGAAAGCGAAGACAATTGCGAAGATATAAAATATACGGAATATATAAAAATTCAATGTGCACAAATGCAACAAAATACATGTAGACCTACAGTAGATGCAGTATGTGTGAACTTTCATTGCGCGTTATTGTCAAGCCAAAAATTATCAAATAGCTAATAATCACAAATATTTCATTTTTGAAATATTCTGTGAATCCAGTGAAAATTTGATAAAATATCATAACTTTATGCTTTTATCCTATAGCTCTCCTAAGATTCAAGTCAAAATATTAATTTTTGTAACTTGATCTGTATATATTCAGCATTAGCAGAAAACTCAAGTTTTGTATCACTTACCCAAGGTTGACCCAAAACCCAAGGTCCAATCTTGTCTCAGGTAGTAAAATACATGATTCTCCGAACTAATTGCATTGCATAAAAATGCATGTAACTGCATGCGGAAAGGAGAAATAACAAACATAAAATACAAGCTTGTGAACTATGAAATGGATGATGTTTGAATTGACAACGATTAGTGCAAGATTGTGATTCTTTTATTCTACTTCATTCATCGAATGGACGCCTTCCATTATATTCATCGGTTGAAAACCCACAGATTTCGCCATTTGTCTGCCAGAATCGGTTCTCTCCACGATCGCGGCTGAGAGGACCGTGCAGAGAGAAATCATTGTCAGAGAGGATGGAAAACGTTGGCAGGACTCAAATCAGAGTCGGTGAGAATACTTTTGGTCTAAATTGATGTCTTAGGTTCATTAACTCTTTCACCCCGACGAGCCGCTGTCAGCGACTCGCAAAATTTTACAAACAGACGGAAAGCCGCTCACAGCGGCTTCGAAATTTTGTTGCCTTAAGACGCTCCCGGTGGCTCGGGATCATCATCGAATGAACAGAAAAGCGCTGCAAGCTGTTTCTGATATTTATTATCACCGTCTATTATACGATGGAAGGCTGGCAGTCGTTTACACAAGGTCACACACACCTGCCTGCAAAACAGCGTCATCACCGTGCAACGCAAGTTATATTCATCCGTGCGCGCTTTGCTCTCTGCAAATGAATAGAAGCAAGGTTTGGTTACTACAAATGGTACCAACGCTATGGTCGACGCACACCGCAAGAGAGAAACGGTACAAATGCCAGCGGTAGTAAATGACTACAACACTTCCATAAATGGTTGCGATTTAGCTGACCAAATGATAGGTTACTACAATCAATACGAAAGGAAAACATATAAATGGTTGAAGCGAGTGTTTTTTTGCTTCTAGAAATTTCACAGGTGAACTCATGCATTTTGTACAGTTTATCTCGACGATTTCCACAGAAAATATTTCATTGAAACAGCATAAAACACTGCTTTATTGAGGATATGATGAAAGTTGTTGTAGATCAGCATCCAGACGACGTCCCGAAACAGGTGCAACTTGGCAGACCTAGGACATCAGATCCGATCAAACGCTTCACAATCAAAGAGCACCATTGTGCAGCATGTGAAAGACGATCGCAACTGTGTCGTCTGTAGTTCACCTGGTAACCGTAAGCGTACAAACTTTATCTGCGGGGATTGTATTGACCATCCTCATTTACACCCCAAGGACTGTTTTCGAAAGTATCATACTAAGTAAAGTACATGTACATACTGTATACATAATTCCTGCCACATACCGTTTATGCTTGTAAATATATCCGCAATCCTGGAATACTTCGGTGTTTTCATATTTAGTTAAGTTTTGATGCGACTTACAAAGTAATCACCAGAACTTTATTTTCGTATTCTGCAAAGAATAAGTCCGTCCAAACCTAATATTTAACTCCGGGGTGAAAGAGTTAAGAGGATATCGATAAAATGTCACAGATGGGTGTTCGCAGGATCGCTACTTGTTTCGTTGTACCCACTTTAACATGCAGGACACATCAAACCTTCATTTCCAGTTGTGAGCAGAGCACTCGCTGCCTGAGACAGAAGCGACCCGAGTTCTGCAGGAACTATGAACAGCTATGTTGACCGTTTGATAGACGTCACTTGTTCACACAGTCATTGCTCGTGAACAATGCACATTCGTTTCTCAACCGGAAATAGACAAATACAGTAGTTAGTTATATCGAAGCCCACGCCGTCATTACCAGCTGCATCCTGACTCACTGAATTTATTGATATTGATGTTTCATTATATTAGTGCTCAACAAGTATAGTGCTTCTGTGAATTTAAGTCCGGCAATTCTAGTACTCTTTTGTTTAGGACTCAGATTCATACTTAAATAGGACTTTATGATTTACACTGTAGTCTCACTAGCTTAAACAAAGTGAATAGTCGGATTTCTATGGTTCTAGCAGTTGAAAATAATCAATTGAATTTCTCCACTTCTCTTATTTCTTCCAGTCGTGCGAGCATAGCTCACATTTTTTTACTCAACCAGTTAAGTTCATGCTGTCATGCATTGAGAAATTTAGTTCGAAGTCCTGAATGTACATGCATATACACTCTTCTCCGCAGTCCGTCATACCGCGATAACGTGCAGTGCTAAAGTTTCTCAACCAATGAAAGGATGTGTAAAAATTCATAATCAAACCAATGTGAAGCATATTACTTATGCCAAGAATGGTTGTATTTATGGATAGAGATGTACACGCGCAAATACAAGTCCTATTAACTTGTATAGATTGTGTACAGCATGCCGTATTATGAGTTAAATGCCAATCGTTACACCAGGTGACAATCCATCTTTCTAACATGAGGAAAATCAAGCATTCATGTATTCGCATTCTCATTAAACATTTTGTTGTTATATAGTCACTCAAGCATATTGCCTCCAAACATTTTGGAGTTGTATATTTACAATGACAGCATTTCAAGTTCGAAGCCAAATGTTGATGCAGACAAAATTGAAAGTCATAATAATTATATAATTTCTAAATTGATTAAATACTTAATTGATTGATGACCATATTGCAAAAGATCGTGGTGTTGATCCACTTCTTGAAGATGCTGTCTGGATGATGGTTTTATGTAGTTGAGAAAAAACAAATATTAGCTTATTCCTACACAGATGAACTTTGAAATTCATAGGTTGTTTTATGCATTTATTATATTCGGTTATAAATTTCTTCACTCGAAATGTATATTACAGAAGATACGTACGAGTTCAATTACAAGACGCTTCTCCTCTGGTTTGATCACTTGTCTTTTTTGTGCCTACATTTCAGTTGATGAATAGCACATTTTAAACTGATACACTTAAGAGTACATTTGCATAGTTATCCATTGATAACCATGAAAAAAATATGCGTTAAATAAAAAATGATGGACTGCGACAGAATGGCGCTACTTGGACCCAACTCGTAATTATCTTTCATGGACCATACAAGGGCTAATTATGATTGAGTTACACATTACTCATGGCAAAGCAATTGTTTTCATTTTATCATGCAGAAATATAAACAACTTGATGAATATTATAGCTGCGTAGTTAGTGCATGGTTAAACATATCTAGAATCCGAAATCGGTATAAATTTATTTTTGGATAAATGTCGGCTATCGCAGAAAGCGAAGACAATTGCGAAGATATAAAATATACGGAATATATAAAAATTCAATGTGCACAAATGCAACAAAATACATGTAGACCTACAGTAGATGCAGTATGTGTGAACTTTCATTGCGCGTTATTGTCAAGCCAAAAATTATCAAATAGCTAATAATCACAAATATTTCATTTTTGAAATATTCTGTGAATCCAGTGAAAATTTGATAAAATATCATAACTTTATGCTTTTATCCTATAGCTCTCCTAAGATTCAAGTCAAAATATTAATTTTTGTAACTTGATCTGTATATATTCAGCATTAGCAGAAAACTCAAGTTTTGTATCACTTACCCAAGGTTGACCCAAAACCCAAGGTCCAATCTTGTCTCAGGTAGTAAAATACATGATTCTCCGAACTAATTGCATTGCATAAAAATGCATGTAACTGCATGCGGAAAGGAGAAATAACAAACATAAAATACAAGCTTGTGAACTATGAAATGGATGATGTTTGAATTGACAACGATTAGTGCAAGATTGTGATTCTTTTATTCTACTTCATTCATCGAATGGACGCCTTCCATTATATTCATCGGTTGAAAACCCACAGATTTCGCCATTTGTCTGCCAGAATCGGTTCTCTCCACGATCGCGGCTGAGAGGACCGTGCAGAGAGAAATCATTGTCAGAGAGGATGGAAAACGTTGGCAGGACTCAAATCAGAGTCGGTGAGAATACTTTTGGTCTAAATTGATGTCTTAGGTTCATTAACTCTTTCACCCCGACGAGCCGCTGTCAGCGACTCGCAAAATTTTACAAACAGACGGAAAGCCGCTCACAGCGGCTTCGAAATTTTGTTGCCTTAAGACGCTCCCGGTGGCTCGGGATCATCATCGAATGAACAGAAAAGCGCTGCAAGCTGTTTCTGATATTTATTATCACCGTCTATTATACGATGGAAGGCTGGCAGTCGTTTACACAAGGTCACACACACCTGCCTGCAAAACAGCGTCATCACCGTGCAACGCAAGTTATATTCATCCGTGCGCGCTTTGCTCTCTGCAAATGAATAGAAGCAAGGTTTGGTTACTACAAATGGTACCAACGCTATGGTCGACGCACACCGCAAGAGAGAAACGGTACAAATGCCAGCGGTAGTAAATGACTACAACACTTCCATAAATGGTTGCGATTTAGCTGACCAAATGATAGGTTACTACAATCAATACGAAAGGAAAACATATAAATGGTTGAAGCGAGTGTTTTTTTGGCTTCTAGAAATTTCACAGGTGAACTCATGCATTTTGTACAGTTTATCTCGACGATTTCCACAGAAAATATTTCATTGAAACAGCATAAAACACTGCTTTATTGAGGATATGATGAAAGTTGTTGTAGATCAGCATCCAGACGACGTCCCGAAACAGGTGCAACTTGGCAGACCTAGGACATCAGATCCGATCAAACGCTTCACAATCAAAGAGCACCATTGTGCAGCATGTGAAAGACGATCGCAACTGTGTCGTCTGTAGTTCACCTGGTAACCGTAAGCGTACAAACTTTATCTGCGGGGATTGTATTGACCATCCTCATTTACACCCCAAGGACTGTTTTCGAAAGTATCATACTAAGTAAAGTACATGTACATACTGTATACATAATTCCTGCCACATACCGTTTATGCTTGTAAATATATCCGCAATCCTGGAATACTTCGGTGTTTTCATATTTAGTTAAGTTTTGATGCGACTTACAAAGTAATCACCAGAACTTTATTTTCGTATTCTGCAAAGAATAAGTCCGTCCAAACCTAATATTTAACTCCGGGGTGAAAGAGTTAAGAGGATATCGATAAAATGTCACAGATGGGTGTTCGCAGGATCGCTACTTGTTTCGTTGTACCCACTTTAACATGCAGGACACATCAAACCTTCATTTCCAGTTGTGAGCAGAGCACTCGCTGCCTGAGACAGAAGCGACCCGAGTTCTGCAGGAACATTGAACAGCTATGTTGACCGTTTGATAGACGTCACTTGTTCACACAGTCATTGCTCGTGAACAATGCACATTCGTTTCTCAACCGGAAATAGACAAATACAGTAGTTAGTTATATCGAAGCCCACGCCGTCATTACCAGCTGCATCCTGACTCACTGAATTTATTGATATTGATGTTTCATTATATTAGTGCTCAACAAGTATAGTGCTTCTGTGAATTTAAGTCCGGCAATTCTAGTACTCTTTTGTTTAGGACTCAGATTCATACTTAAATAGGACTTTATGATTTACACTGTAGTCTCACTAGCTTAAACAAAGTGAATAGTCGGATTTCTATGGTTCTAGCAGTTGAAAATAATCAATTGAATTTCTCTACTTCTCTTATTTCTTCCAGTCGTGCGAGCATAGCTCACATTTTTTTACTCAACCAGTTAAGTTCATGCTGCCATGCATTGAGAAATTTAGTTCGAAGTCCTGAATGTACATGCATATACACTCTTCTCCGTAGTCCGTCATACCGCGATAACGTGCAGTGCTAAAGTTTCTGAACCAATGAAAGGATGTGTAAAAATTCATAATCAAACCAATGTGAAGCATATTACTTATGCCAAGAATGGTTGTATTTATGGATAGAGATGTACACGCGCAAATACAAGTCCTATTAACTTGTATAGATTGTGTACAGCATGCCGTATTATGAGTTAAATGCCAATCGTTACACCAGGTGACAATCCATCTTTCTAACATGAGGAAAATCAAGCATTCATGTATTCGCATTCTCATTAAACATTTTGTTGTTATATAGTCACTCAAGCATATTGCCTCCAAACATTTTGGAGTTGTATATTTACAATGACAGCATTTCAAGTTCGAAGCCAAATGTTGATGCAGACAAAATTGAAAGTCATAATAATTATATAATTTCTAAATTGATTAAATACTTAATTGATTGATGACATATTGCAAAAGATAGTGGTGTTGATCCACTTCTTGAAGATGCTGTCTGGATGATGGTTTTATGTAGTTGAGAAAAAACAAATATTAGCTTATTCCTACACAGATGAACTTTGAAATTCATAGGTTGTTTTATGCATTTATTATATTCGGTTATAAATTTCTTCACTCGAAATGTATATTACAGAAGATACGTACGACTTCAATTACAAGACGCTTCTCCTCTGGTTTGATCACTTGTCTTTTTTGTGCCTACATTTCAGTTGATGAATAGCACATTTTAAACTGATACACGAAGCATTTACCACGTCCTAATCTACCAAAGTTCCATTATTCGAGATACAAGTGATGGTAAATGCTAGACAGGAATCTATCACTGTCCGAATAGAATCTCATGGCATCAACCAAAGAAGTCCTTCTTTTCACTTTGTTTAAGTTATTGAGGCTACATGTTTATTGATGGTTATTTCAACTGTTCGGCTATGCACCGATTGCTAGATTTTAAGAAGAATCCAATCACTGAAACATGTTGTAGGTTCTTGTCGCCAGACGAATTACTGCAGGTTATTTTTCAAAGTGCTTCTATCTATAAAGAGAAATGATAATAACCGTGAATATTTGCAATTTACACTGACGAGCTACCGGTGCCTGTTCATTGTCAACCACTGCAAACGTCTATCGTTTAGAAGCCGTTGTCATGACAACGCATGTCTACGATGCTCTACTGTTTCAATTGTCCACGGCCGTTCCAATCCTTTATTCCTATCGGATTTCTGTGACATCAACAAAACTAAATGAAATAATGAAGCTAAATTGAAATCGATTATTGAGAAATCGGATAAATGCAGATCGATAGTGTCGAATATCGATTTCAACTCATCTACTCGTGGAACTTTTACTCGTCCACTCATGGCACAATCTCATAATAATTGCTTGATCTGCAGATACTTTTATTTTGCATGCTTAAGAGATTAGAAGAAAGGGCAGCAATTCGCAGACACCACAGTATGGTAGCTTCGCTACCTAACGATAACAATGCCACCAGATGAAGGGTGGAAAAGCAGTTTTAAGAAGCACTTCATCGGCTTGGCAACATGCGGTTTGAACTGTAAGATGAGCGGGCTGGTTATGAATTCATTGCTTTAACCCTTTAGGGTTTAGTGGTACATTTTTATACCACCAACAATGTATTCTTTTGTGATCGTGTTTCGGCTCTTGTTTTCCGTTGTCATTTACCATGCCTAACAACTTGGTAGAAAATGCATTGAAAAATAGCTGTGACGAGTTTGTTTTACAAAATCAATTATTTTCTAGTGGATACAGACGATGAAATTGGACATATTTTTCATTATCGACTTTTTGGGAATTGCATCGGGTAAGTGTTCATGTCATCTGTCTCTTTCATGTTTTGGTAACTCTTCTACCACAATTTTGGTAAGATGATAACCTGAGAAAACATAATTGGTCAAGACATGAGCTGATAATTTGTTTGTTTGTGCAAAATTGAAATAGAACACGTAGGTGGTACAAATATATACCACTAAGCCTTAGAGGAAAATTATGCAAAATAATGAAATATTCACGAATACTAGTAGCCTACATGTTCTGAAAAATGTATTGCTAGGTACTTGACATACATCTAAAATGCCGAGATACTCTGTTGCGTCTATGAAGCTCCACCAATGTAGTTTTTGGCAAAATGTTTTCTTCAGGGACTCGACCACACACTATTAGCATCGTTATTCCGAAGTTGTTCCACTAGGCTATGTCCGTTTCCGTGGTGCTTATGCCTCAATTATTATTTATAGCGTAGATGTTTACTTTCTGTGACATTTAAGGCCGCCTATATAAATATTGGCAAATTTTCTATAAAAGCGGTGATAAGTATTTCAGAATGTTACAATTAAGAATAATATATGATGACCAGTTCATTACAATAACCCTGTCTTAGAAATTAGCGCCGTAACGATTTCGTTACGATGGCGTCATATGATGTCAAAATATACAAAAGCATGTTTTTTTTCAAATGCAGGTTATGAATTGCTCCAAGCAATTCCTGCCGAAGTAATGAGTCATAGCTTCATCATAAAAGCTCTCCATCATATTTCAGAGGCATTTTTGGAAACTGTGAATTAGCAAATTTAATCAAATGCCTGCCTTATGCTACTTGTCGTTGCTGTTTGCTATGAAATCGTTATCGTTGAAATAAGAACAAGTTTTTATATTTCGAAATTCCTGTCGAGAAATTGATTCTCTTACTGCGTCGACTCCAAAGTCATGGTAGAGTAAGAGACGCCTCGGTAATTCGCAATGTCCACATAAATATAGAACACCAAGAAATGAATGCATTTGAGATTGTTTAGCATTATGTAGGCCTAAACAATACTTTTGTTCCGGGTAGTCATTGGTTTCTGCTATTAAGGTCGATAAGACCATCAGCATGCGTATCAAGGATCTCATAAAGATTCTTGCCTTGAAATGCATCCAGAGAATGTTTGTCCTATCTGCGAAGATGGAAATTACCGATATTTGCCATTTTATTGACTGCTTTTTCTGTTACTGAAATGATCATTCAAATCATCTTTCGTTGCAATCTCACACTGCCCTACGATATAACTAACTGATGAGACATCGTTTGACAGACATTCCTCTGAGACACATGAACTCATCATCGTCTCATAACTCTGATGAAGCATTTGCCTCTGGAAGTTTTGTGGCAACAGTCATATACCGTCATCGTCGGCATCAGGCCTATTGCATATTTCAGCAATTTCTTCATCCATAGTAAACAACAGCTTGGGTATTGTCTTCAGATAGCTACACAGGTTGATATAATCAAGTTTAGCCTTTATAGATATTATAAACCAGCTTGGGCCATCTCGAGCCGCTGGCATGTCCTTGTATGGAGAGACGCATCGTCTACGGCCAAAGAAGTTTTGTATTGAAATTGCTCGAATCGGAGGACATATTTGTATTCTATGCCCACGCGAAATGGCCCCCCTGAAATGTTTATGATTAAGCTACAAGAGGAAATGCTTGAGATTGGATCTCTCTTTGACTTACTTCCGTACATGAGCTAACAAGTCTAATGTTGAGGAAAATACTACGGCAATGGACTTCGGTTGGTTTTGTGACGGGAAATCCATAGACTATAAATAGCAACAAGCATTAGCCGACACTCTCATAGAATACATTAAGAATGCAATATTTCAATGAAATTGTTCGTTTTCAGTATTTAACAAACATTAGTTTTGAAGAAAATTGATAGTACTCACCATCATAATTTACTTCATTTATATTGTTGTTTTTGACATTTTGTATATCATATTACGCTAGTGTAACTAAAACGTTACGTTTCAAGAAAATAGCGTGCCATGTCATGAATGAATATCCGAGAAAGTATTGATTGCTATTTCGGCATTTGATGGATAATGAGATCACGCAAATCACATTGACAGTAAACTACATGTGGATGTTCATACATTGAGTCTTTCAGTATATAAGCAGATTTTAAGCCCATTTTTTGTCTAATTTCGTGATGAAATAAATACACTAAAAAGTGCTAATTTTTGGATTGGCGATCGTTTACCTGAAAATATGTGATAAATGATGTATGGCAATCAAAATATTGTATCATATGTCGCAAGCTGGAGAAGACAGCAGATTCCGAAAAGTGGTGTAACGAAAACGTTGCACTGGCGCTAAATGGGTTTTAAGTAATACATTGAATCTTCTAAATAATGTATAGAATCAGAAAATGATTACGAGTAGCTGCTGTTTCAAATTTGACTTCTTATTTCAGGTGATGGCGGAAAGAATATTCATCACCAAACGATCTGCTGGTCGACAGGCAACACAATTGCTTTTCGCCGATGATTCCGATGAAGAGCCTGCCCATGTTGATGAAGAGGATATGTCTTTCCTTGAAGCGGACTATGACGGCGGATTGGACGAAACCGTCATATCGACTTCACAAGCACCTGAATCTGATGAACGACCTACTAGGCTACTTCAACTATGACAGGACCCAGAGAAACCCTCTTCTGTAACTCATGAAATGCCAAAGCTAGTCTTCAACCAAATCCATCGTTCTCAAAAACAATTGAATATGACATTATTCGGTCTGACATCCTTGAACTGAACTGTCCATATGAAGTATTTCTCAAAGTTTCTGGATTGAATCAACTTATTGGTGACATACTAATTCCCCAGTCACACGAATACGCGAAACAAAATGGGAACGTTTTTTTCTGTTGAAGAAGAAGAAATGAAGGCCTTCGTGGGTATTTGTGTTCTAATGGGCCTGCATGTTCTTCCTGAAATGAGGGATTATTGGTCCACTGACAAAGCAGTTGGTGTTCCATTTCTGAATAATATAATGACCCTGGCAAGATTCGAAGCAATTACAAAGAATCTGCACTTCTCTAACAATTGAGACGCCACCCCTAATGACCGTGCCTACAAGATTCAGGCGGATTTAGATCATTTCAACATGCACTTTCAGGATGCCATCAGCCCTTCAAAATCCCATTCAATTGACGAGCGAATGATCAAATTTAAAGGTCATAACATCATGAAGCAATACATCAAGAACAAACCATCAGTGCGCTGGGGATTCAAAATGTGGGTCAGAGCTTTGGCAAAGACAAGCTATGTCTTCGAATCTCACCTGTACACCGGAAAAAAGCCTGATGAATTCTCCGACTCTTCACATACACTTGGCGAATCGGTGGTTCTGCAACTGTCACAAAACATTAGAGATAAAGGATGTGTTTTAGCGTTTGACAGTTTTTTCTCTTCGGTTCCCTTGATGGAGAAATTACATGAATATGGCATCAAGTCGGTTGCAACCATCAGAAAGAACAAGAAGCACTTGCCCCAATTGAAAACTGACGCAGCGATGAAGTCTGGGGAAACATTTGGCACTGTCTAAAGCAATGGGAAGGTGGCATTTATCCAATGGAAGGATCGACGGTGCGTGTATGCTGTATCGAATTACTTGACGCCTCATGGAGCGACCTCTAAACAGCGAAAAGTCAAAGGATCGGCACAAAAGGCAGAGGTTGACATCCCGATAATGGTAGCCATGTACTATTGTTACATGGGAGGTGTGTACATCTCTGATCAAAGGAAAGAATGATATGAAATCGACCACCGAAGTCGGTACAAATATTAACTCAGACTATTCTTCGATCAAATTGACACCGCCATTTCTAATGCCTACATAGTGTACAAGCAGATGAAAGACGTCCCTTCCATGTCATCGAAGGACTTTCGCTTGAAGATTGTTCATGGTCTTGTAGGACAATTCTCATCAAGATCCAAACCGAGGTTAAATTAAGTTGCAAAAAAGTTAAATGTGCAATAATTTGAAAATATCTTCATCTTTCAAATACAACAGAAAATATCAGCACAGCATTGTTACACGCTTCAATGCATACCGTCTCTTGTCTTTGACCTAATTGACTAGTGAGTCATAAAAAGACAATTGTTGGCGTCTTTGATATGTTATAATTTTGATACACACATTTTTCAGACAATGCTGTTCTTCTTGTGTTTGACTGAGGTCAAATAATGTTAGCGATGACTTGAACAATAATAAACAATCTGTAGAGCTGTTTTTAACACAGAAACAAAAATGGAGCCCAACGTGCAGCCTGTTGGCGTGAGATATGACGGCTGCAGCAGACTCTCCTGACATAGATGGTGTATGGGCCTTTGTCGTAATGATCGCCGTCGCAGCCTCACAATTTCTAAATCTTGGACTCTCGTACACAAGTTCTATATTTTACTCAACTCTTCTGGACGCGTTTGAAGAATCGCCCACTTTAACAGCCTGGACAGTCAACCTCAATATATTTAGTATGTATATGTTTGGGGAAGTAGCAAATGTTCTTGTCAGTTTATATGGACCACGCTTAACAATTGTGATTGGCTGCATTATTTCCACTGCAGGACTCATTTCGTGTTATTTCGCTACCAATTTATTGACAATCTTGGTTTTGTACGGCATAGTTGCGGGCATGGGCTTTGCTGCAGGATATTTTCCTGTCTTTCCGGTTGTTGCTCAATACTTTCGCAAATATCGCGTCATTGCATTTGCTGTCGTAAGCGCAGGAATTGGAATTGGTCAGGTTACTTATCCTCCCATTTTACAATTAGCAACTGATGAATACAGTTGGCGAGGAGGTTTCTTGATTATAGCAGCTATCAATCTCAATATGTTGGTTATTGCAGCAGTCTTGATGCCTCCTCGACCTCCTACTACACAATCTGTTGAAGAAGTAACGGCTGATGAGGGGCCTGGAAGGTGTGCGTCTGTGATGGAAGCCCTCCGAGAGAGGGCTCGAAGCTTAGGACTATTTCGAAATCTCCGATGGGTTTTCTTTTGTCTTGCAATGGCAATCGTAGACTTAAGTATGAGTGGCTTCTATACACACATAACCGAATATGGACTACTTCTTGGCTTTAGTAAACTCGACGCAGCCTTTTTGTCATCTATAGTCGGATTTGGGAATATCTGTGGTCGAATGTTAACTGGACTTATCTTCTCAACTTCTAAACTGCACGTTGAATTCGTGCTTCTGACTTTCTTTGCCATGATAAGCATCTCCGCCGTTGCTTGCGCCTTTTTAAAGGGGTACACCTACATAGCTATCTGCTGCTGTCTGTGTGGAATAGGCGTAGGTGCATATGGGGTGTATGCAGAAGCCATAATGCACGTCGTAGGAGTTGACAATCTTAACAACGGCATCAGTTACAGCTGCATTTTTGAAGGATTTGGAATGATATCGGGTGGTCCTCTAACAGCTTTCGTCTATGAGAATGATCCATCTTATCGCTCAAGTTTTATCTCCATCGGAATAGTTGCTTTTGTAGGAGCGTCACTGTTCATACCTACATGGCTTACCATTAAAGGAGGAAAGCTTCAACAAACAACTGCAGAAGATAAAAGGTGTTACGCATTTGGTTAAATAAGTTCAATAATTTTCAACCAATGTATGCTCTTTATGATTGTAGGTTAAGCTGTTAGCATGGTCTACATAAACAGGAGCGTATGAGGATATTAATTCATTACCGCACAAATATGACATAAAGAATCTGCGCTTTTAAATACCATATTCAGATTGAGTCTATAAAAATACATGCATGTCAGTATCACCACTCCGATATTTATTTGATTTTAATATAACTAATTAATATTCAATATTTGATAACATTTCTAAGAAAATATTTGATATGCGGAGAATAATTGATATGGAAATCCATGGCTGTCAAGTTTGGCGTTTAAACAAATAAATTTCTAAATTTATTTACTAACCATTCGCCTTCATGTTAGCGCAACTGCCAATATTGCTTGCATAATACATTGGACCATTTGAATTTACAGTGGAGGGAAGTATATATGTTACACGGGTAAATTTTGTGTTGCAGCATCGATATTTTACAATATATCCTAGTGGTTGCAATATATCCTACTCCTAGTGGTTGCTGCCACGGGAAAATCATAAAGGGCATAGACAATTTTTAAGAAAATGCAAATGGTTCTCTATTTTATCCGGGAAAACGATAATTGACAATCCACAGTTCATGTAAATCGTAACGCAAGCCCCCAAATGCTATTGCTCCTGATTTTTTGCGCATTTGTGAGTTGATTAAAAGTATTGTTATTTCTAAGTTGAAAACTTGCAATTCATGTTTTCCTGTTTTTCGATTTTTGAAAGAGAAGAATTTAAATCTCTCATTGCCAACACTGATCATATTGCTACACCCGTTGATAGGGGTGGGCGTTTGTATATTACAGCGAAAGATGACTATTTAAATGAAGGTTATCGCCAATTATCTGAACTATCGTCAGAAGTTTATCAGTATTAAGGAATTGGGATTTTTGTGTCCTCCAAATGATGCGTGTGAGGGTTCCATGTACCTTTTGCCGAAGATTCACAAGCCTGAGTGGCCCAGTGTGATTATGATTCAAGGTCGTCCAATAATTTCAGACGTCAACAATGTCTCAAGAAACTGTGCGACTTCCATTGAGCTCTTTTTCTCTTCAATTGTTTGCCAGCTCCCAAACTATATTCGTGATTCTTTACCCATTATTTCTATCATTAAAGATTTGATTATTCCTGAAAATTCTATTTTATTCACTCTTGATGTTACATTATTGTTTACATGTATCCCTAATGTTGCTGGAGTTGAGGTTTGTGGCCGTTTTTTCAATCGCTTTCCTGATGTACGACGTTCTGATTTTGACCATCTTGAATATGCTGAAAATCCTGTTGTACTCTACTGATTTCTTTTTCAATGGAGAAAGATTTGTCTAGACCCATCGGACTGCTATGGACTGTTCCTTTGGGGGCTCATACGCGATCTTGTATTTACGAGAATGGGAAGAAAAAAATTGATGAATTTTCACACCGCCCGCTTGTATGGCTTCGATTCATTGATGACATAATATTGGCGTCTGGAATCATTCTAAAGATGATCGATTGAAATTTGTTAATGTTGTAAATGAATTAGATACAAATGTTTCTGTACATATGAATTCCAGGCATTTTCATGAACGATTTTTGGATCTTAAACTTTATAGAATGTCTAATTGCATTTTTTATCGCATAGGCTTTGAGCCTACTGATTCGTTTCGTGTACTAACGCCAAAGACATGTATTTGATACATTACTTTTTGACAGATTTATCAGTTTGTGACGAGGAGTTCAACGTATGAAATCTTTTGTAATTCTATAAGCATTGTCCAAGAAAAATGGCGCATACACGGCTGTTCTCGTTCCTTCATTCGATCGCAACGTACGAACCGTTTTACGCTACACAGGTCAGTCCCCATTCGATCGGTTCATGGGTTTTTTCCATCTAACAATTGTACATATTGCAAATATAGTTTTATACTTTTTCTATTTCTGAAGACGTTATTTCGTTTCCTATTGTACATAGATTGAGCGGTACGAATAAAGGCGTTATATGTTTAATTGAATGTAAGAGATGTAAAAGGCGACTTGTGAGTTAAGCGTCACGCCATTTAATGCGCCGTATTTCACAGCATGTAAATAGTATTCTTTTATCTAATTCGACGTCTGTATCACATTTTTCTGGTACTTATACTTAAGATGACTTTTTCTTCATTGCCCTGGAACATGCTATTAACACCACTAAGAGAAAACTCAATGAACAAAAATGTATTAAAAGATTAAAAGATTGCCACATTTTGTCTTTGATAGTATTGTCCTTGATAGTAAATGAATTGAAAAAATCTTTTAAAGAAGCCGGTCGTCATTTGCAACACTTGGTTGTTTTTGCTTCTTGAATTAGTGGGGCGGAGTGGCAAGTCCTTAGGCTTTTTGCCTTACTTTTGAAAATATTTGATATGCAGATAACAGTTGATATGGAAATCCATGGCTGTTAAGTTTGGCGTTTAAACAGACACATTTCTAAATTTATTTTCTAAGCATTCGCCTTCATGTTGGCGCAACTGCCAAATACTTGGCGATTGCACATTTATCACACAACGATTAAAAGTTTATGAGAATCGAACAGGATCTGTTTACTTGTAGGAATCGAAAAAGGCAATGATTAATATTTGGATTTGTTTACAAGTGCGGATCGCAAAAAGCACACTGTATTTTTTGATGGAATGAATTGAATGACAGGATGTGTTTACAGGTGGGAAACGTAACATTTGAATGATGTCTGACTTATCTCTTGACTTATCTTCCATAGATATCTATGATATCTACTTGATGTATTCCAGACATATCATTGCCTATTCAGTATTTTGACAGCCACTATGTCTGGGACCCCGATCGTCTGAGTGTTCAGTTTAGGGGTCGAAACGCAACTAGACGAGTACCTGCTGATGACTGACGAACTGCAGTATTATGTTTTATATCCTTTAATCCGTAGCTGAAGTAGTGGTCGATGTGTTGTATTTCAAATGAAGAACAAATGGAGAAATGTTGGATTCCATGAAGTATTACAGGCGGATTAAGAAACTGACGACAACAAAATCAAGTGCAGAAATAGTATTTTCCATGTGTAGTCGTAGGTATAATGTGTAATTCGATTGATCTCGGTGTAGTACATGTAGAGTGTCATTGCAGTTCCATTGTTTACCTCCATAATCCACTTTCCACTTGTTCACTATTGCCATTATCTACTTTCCATTATCCATCATGGTTAGTCTCAGATATAGTGTAGCATTAATTCACTTCTAATCGGTGTAGTAGTATCATTGTAGTTCTATGTTTTACCTCCACTTTCCCAATTTTTATCCATCGGTTTCCTGTTATTTCATAATATCCATTTTTTAATTTCCTTTACCTATGGTGACCATTGTCCATTTTTAATTTCCTTAACCTATGGTGACCATTGTCATATTCCAAATTCCACTACCAGCATCTGTAGTCGGCGCAGTATATAAGAGGTCTGTTTTGAATGTGTATGCGGCAGTGTTTGGAATCCATGGCATTAGTATATTAACAATAAGAATGAGTACTGTTACAAGTCTTAAGATCTCTATTTTACCAGATATTGAGCCACAGCAGATCAATTGTAATTCGTTGCCACGAATAAGCTCCATTGAGTTCTTTTAATAACTGATTAATCCAATGGTTACAGTAGCATTGCATTTGTAACCCTGCAGATTGGAGAACGCCATCAGTCCTCATTAGGACTACATGTACTTCAGTTAATAATTAGTAAGCATCATAATCCATTAAAAATGGCTACTGGGATGATTTTCATCATCTATGATAAATCTAGGAACCTGATTGCATCACAGATTGCTTAAAACAAAATCCCTCCTAGATGGTGTTGTCAAATTTAAATGTGAGGCTGAGCCATGCATCATTTCGGTAAGACCATGCGCCACTTCGGAATATGGATTGAAAAACACCGGCAAGACAAACAGCATACCACGACCATGCATAAACTATGATGTATTTAGTTGTCATTGTAATATAGACAGTTTTTCTGTCATAGACGATTGGCTACATATGGCATCAGACGATTGCACTTCAAAGATCTTGGAAGCAGTAAAATCCACTCGTCAAGAGCCATCTTGAAGAAAGTAAATCTTCAGCAATGGATCCTCTTCCATGGCAAAATCAATTTAGATATAGCTATTTCTCCTTTTGTAGGCTTTCCGGTTTAATGTGGATAGCTTGAGGGTAATTGTGGAAATGTATCTTTAAGAATCTTCTTTAACTTGTTGATCAGTCCTTGCTTTTTGGGCATATTGTGATGTGTCCGCGGACAAGCAGTGCACAAGCTATACTGTGTACTGTGACTGTCCGTTAGATTGTTTGAGTATCAGCTACATTTCTTTCGAACTATATCGCAGCCACTGAATTAGACAGGTTGGCTCTTTTTAGAAGAGAAGCTTCGTATAAAGGAATGCTGATGAAATGGCATAATCTGTTGACATAACACTGAACAAAAAGTTGTAAGTTCAACAATATAGCAATGTTAATACGATGTCGTATAGACATCGTATCAACATTGCTATACTGTTGAATATAAACATCGCGACTAGCTATAGAAATGATATTCAAAACAAATCAGTTTAATAGTGCATCTCCTAATCCTAGTGATTCTATATTGCAACGCGAATGGGATGACCGCCTCTGCATTGAGACTTTTTCTGATCTGCTCGCCGACGCGAACCAAATCGATCGGACTCGACTTCTATCTGCGGCAGAGCCCGATACTGGAGCCTGGTTGCAAGCTCTCCCTATTCCTAACTTGTAAAATCTCTTGGACAAGGACTCAGTTCGAGCCAGTATTGCTCTTGGTCTTGGCTGTTCTATCTGCGAACCGCACAACTGCAGGTATTGTAATCAAATCATGCGGTCAGTTTTGGGTACCACGGACTTTCCTGTCGCTTCAGCGCAGGACGTTTCTCATGTCATGCCAACCTTAATGATGTTGTGGAGCGTAGCCTGGCAAGCGCAGGTATCACGTCAGTCCTGAAACCTGTCGGACTCGATCGCGGAGATGGACGAATGCCCGATGGCCCTACCATTTTTCCTTTCAAACTTGGAAAATGTCTAGCTTGGAACTCTACCTACTCGGATATCTACGCTGCCTCTACCACCATGCAGAATTCTGCCTCTCCAGGATCCGCAGCACGAAATGCAGAAGAGCGGAAAATAATTAGATATAAACAACTGGCTCAGAAAAATATGTTTGTACCACTTGCGGTCGAAACCTCCGGTATAAATGGCGAAGTTGGATCGGCCTTCCTGAAACATCTCGGACGCCTCATTACAAAGAACATCGGCAATCCTATCGAGTTAACATGGCTTTGTCAACGCATAGCACTTGCGATTCTTCGCGGAAACACCGCTGCTATCTCCGCCACCCCGCCGAATGGAATATCTTGCAACGAATCCAGGTGGACGAATCGAGACGTATTTTGACTTCATTTTGTAAATCCTGCTTGACTACTTTAACTTCCCTACTTTTTAACTGTTGAATGTTTCCAAATTATGTAAATACATTTATACAAACAAATCATATCAATGAGTCAGGGCCATAGATTTACAGATGTATGCAGCCAAGATATCCATGAAATGAATATCTTTGGCATAGAGGTATTATTTATCGGCGACTTATAGGCGAAGTGGATAATAGTACACTTTCTATGGTATTGTTAATTTCTATGGTTGAAGGTGATGTTAAAAAGGTAATGTTAAATATCTGATGTTGAACGATTTCAATACATTCAATGCTAAAATCTATGTCAACAAATTAACATAGAAAATGTTAAATTTTCAATTACATTGACTGGATATAGACATCTTCAACAATAAACAAGCTAAATTGTGCGAAGTTTCAGAGAAAGAATGCTTCAAGGAGACACCGCCGAAATCAAGTTCTCTCATAGATACAGATTGTTTATCTGAAGTTGACTTGAATGGAAATTGACAAAAGGTCGCGGCACATCCGACGGAACGAAGTTGGGGCGTAAACCACCAATAAAAAGTTTAGAATTGTACGAGTACATGTGACTGATTCCAACCCGATGGTTCAGCTGTTGACATTGTGTATCTAGGTGGAAATTCGTACGGCTTTTGTCTCACTATTGCGTATTGGATGAAGTTATACTTCCATTCTAGAGGTTTTGTTGCTGTCAATTTCTATCACTTTTCTAAAGTAGTTCATAAACGTTTTTTCGTGCCCCTGCTATCTTTTTTGATAATGATCGGAGGGACCAAGTTTGCTGACAACATTTTTGGGCAATGATTTAGATTCTTCGAATCTGAAGGAATTCACAGCAACTCGCAAGCCATGAACGACAATTTTCGAACGAAACCATGAAAGCTTGCTGTGCAAGCGGCACAAAATCGAAGCCTGCTCATCGTCTTCTGATCGTGAACAATTTTATTCAGTTGTAGTAAGTTGCGAATACTTTCGTTATGCAATGTATGAAATAAATGGTCGATTGATACTTGTCTCTTTATCTCATGTCAGTAAAAGCAATTATACAACTAATTAAACAAATTGACTGCGTATAAATTGATTATATATAGCAGACGAAATAATAATTCAAATAGAAAATAGGACATTTTTAGTATGTTTGCAGTATTGTATCACATTACTTTTAAGTCAAAATAGCAAGTGATATTAAAGAGAAAAGATGCATGGAATTCGATGTGATACATCTATCATACTTTGGACACCGTGGTAGATCAAGTGTTTACAACAATATGCTACACAAGGACGTGTAGGAAGCCGAATCAATGTGAACTGAGTTGACATGTATTGAACCTAGCTGAACGGATGACCTAAACAAAGTCGAGATAAGCTGAATGGATCCGAGGAAAGCCGACCTGAGCCGAAGATTTCGATCTTCGCTGAGACTATCCGGCACCAGCTGATTTGTGGTGGACTGACCCGAAGAAGTCTACGGTATCTTTGCTGAAGTGAGCCGACAACAGACAATATTAGCTGGGATGAACTGAGAAGAACAGAGCTAAGTCAATTGAAATCAGCTCACGTGATAGAGCCGACGCAATCTGAGCATGGATTTAACCATATATTAGATAGCTTAAGTGCGTCAGTATACTAGATGCCCACTCAAGTAAAAACGATGGCACAGAGAGAAGCTATTAATTGAATGGAAAGAAGATTTTGATGCATCAGCTGGCTGGTAAAGATGGTCTTGCATCCGTTGTGGATCGCTGTGAATTCTTTCAAATCATCATCATGCTCAACTAATACCTGTCTAAATTTCACTGAGCATGATAATTCCGCATCTCAAATTTACACGGGCATGGTACCTTTAGGCCTAATACGATGTTGTTTTCTATGTTGAGAGACATAAACTAGGCCTCGTAATGATTTCTGGCATTTAATGAAATTGCAACGATATAGGTCTGTTCCCATTTTTCAACTGAGGATGCAACTAAATATTTAATTATTCAATCTGCAATGCTCAGCTACAGCAGTTTTGTCGAATTAATTGCTCTGATCATTTTAAAATAGTAGAGCAAAGTAGGAAATAGGTTCCGCCGTGTCAAGAGAACATAATTTGTTTCTCATTGCTGTATTTATAATGTATAAATTGCTACTAAAAGGTCGTAGACATTATTGTTAATACATGATGGTCGCCGAAAGACTGAAGGACTTCAATCTACTATAACGAATAGGAAAGGAAACATGTCTTTAAATTGATAAATGCAGGCACGGGGGTTTATTTCATCTAAGTAAGGAAGACAATTTCTGTTAAATGAGTATACCGTTCTTACGCTTACCAAAGAGATGGTCTTTTCGATACAGCCCACAGTTTCCAGTGTTACTCGTTGCAGCAGGCGAATATCTGTTAAGATAAATCTCCAAAAGTTCGCATAGGTTCCCTTCTTTGCAAAAGTCCAATTATTCCAATAAACTGCTATCATTCACAAGTCAAAAAACGATTTATTGAACGATTGTTACAAGCTATGCAACTACACAGTATAGTATAGGGCAGACACAGTCGCCAATATAATATTCTGCAGAACCATTCATATTTAAAACGAAGAAAAGTTTGGATTTCAGCCTAATGGGAAACTTGTTCTAAAGAATCTACAGCATTCAATTAAACTTTATTTCAACGTCTCTAACTAAAGCTTTGTTTCATATATCCTAATATTCTCAGTCAAATTCAAAATATGGCAAGCATAATGAAACGCATACTATTGCGATGGTCAGAGTGGCAGTGTTTCAGTGCTGAAATGGAAAATATTGCGATCGTAGAATGGAGGAGAACATAAATAATAATCATCAATCATTGGTTTATATTGTTGTCAGTGCATTTACATGTTTTGTCATGCAAATCAGTTCAACGAACATAGTGATGCAGAAAATGTATATGCAGGTGATTACAGGTAAATTTTACATTTCTATAAGTGTTTTAATGCTCCTTCGTAGATCTATGTGCTGTGGAAATAACTTTCAAAGTATTTATCAATCAAATGTCAGTCATGCAATCATTTTGGGTAAAGATCTTCGTAAATTTAGCAATAATGGAAAGTAAATGCAATTAATTGTGAATTAACTGCAATTGATTGATCATGTGATCCAATTAATTTAATTGATTGTTAGCAAAAAGTGAGACCAATTAAATTGCAATATAAATTTTTCCAATCCCTACTCTATACTGATGCTATACCGATGCAGGCAAATGTCTAAAAACTTTGGAACACTTCCGAGTAAAGCGCTGTTTCATTCCCTCTGAAATATTGTAATGCAAGCTGCTTTTTGCAATGCAGTCTTGTCGCAAAATCTCAAAATTCTCCCTGGTATTCATAAATGATGTAGCCAGTTAAATAGGAGATTTGTGTTGACACTTGCTGCATAGTTTCTTGCTACAAGTTATCAAATAGACAAAAATTGTTGAAGGGTATAAACTGAGGAAAGACCAGATTGCTGAGAAGCACGTGATGTTTTACCAAGTCTATTCAGAAATCGACAGGAATTTTCTTCAGTGCCTGACGGAGTAACCACTCACATATTATGTTTTTACGTTTGCGTTTGACCCACGATAAAGCGTCTTGTTGACGATGCTGTGAAGGTTGGATAATCTTAAATCATAAAGCATGAGTTATATTTTCCTCGAAGTTGTTCCTGTCAGCTCACTTGCACATCGCTCACGTCTCAGATCCACTTCTACGAACTCACTTGTTGTGGCAAAACACGTCTAATAACGGTCGCCAATGGGATCTTCTCCGTAAAAGCCTCACAAGCGTGGAACAACCCTCCGTCTTCTGTCACCTCTCAAGGAACTCTAGGTCTCTTCAAAGTCGCTGCTAAAGACGACTGCCACGTTTTTTGTTTTTTTCCACCGTTTTCAAGATCATTTTACTTTCATCATTTGTGCAAATGCCTTGAAGTTTTTTGAAAGCACATGCCTTCTATGATGAAATTCGTCATTCAAAGTTGTATCCGAAAGCGCAATTTTCTGGGTATCAAGGGTAGAGATCACAGCAGCACGGGGAAAATGAGCAATTGGTGAGTGAAATCCATTTCTCAATTCATGAGCATGATAATTGATGCAGTCATATACACGGTAAACTGTAAACAGCCACTTATCGGACAATTTGTGAACCACATCAGTATTTTGGCACTTACTGCGTATTATCAGACAAATTTCCTGCTTGTCAGACAATTTTTGTCTCATCGCACGAACTAATCTACATTATTGCGTTTACTGCCTATCATACTACTTATGACTTATAATATATACACTTTTATTGAAATTGGATGGCATCCTTGATAATTTTCAATTATAGAATATACAATTTTGTAAATAAGTACGGTTCTTTGTATACACCTTGAGGCATGGCAATAACAGCTCTGGATATTTGACGTATTGATGCCATCTTTTAATTCTGTTTTTACAATGTTTTTTTACAGCTTTTAAGGGTCTATATACTTCCTCAAAGTTGACATTGATATAACGGACTAATAAAGTATCAGACTTGTTCATAATGCGAGTGTGAATGAGTGGAGCAGAGTTAGAACCTATGTGATTAGGAGTGAGTAATTGCCATTAGCTGATGTTGAATAGTTTGATCATATTTAAACACATTGAGTTTGAGAGACAATACTTCTAGAAAAGTAGACAGAATTGTCTGATATTTTGGCGAATAATTGTCTCATCTTGTCTGCTCTGAACAGCCACTTTTGGTTGTTCATTGTCTCATGTTGTCTGTTGCAATTGTCTGATCATTATAGCTGAAAAATTGCCTGTTATTTGGCTGATTACAGTTTACAGTGCACCGCGACTTTTTGCACTAAATTCATTCTAAAATAAATAACATTGAGTCGAACGTCATCAACTGCATCAACTTAGCTATTCTTAAACTCCAGCTCATGGTGTTGATTTTTGCCGATGTAGTGACACGGCCAACAATTACATGTGCTTTTCAGTGTTCATTACAGTTTTTCAGTGCTTTTGATGAACTTCAACTTTCTTTTAGATTTTTGCTAATACCTTTCTTTTTAGCATTTTTTCCGCACTCCTGCGTATAGATCTTACAAGTGAACATAGTATCACCCAAAAGCATGGCTTCTTGTAAACATAGTATCATACCAAACATGGCTTCACAACAATTACTGGCAGTCATTTAGGATAGTTTCATGACTCTTAAATGTTCTGAAAAATATATCAAGTGTGGAAACTCCCCATTACTCTGATGTATTTTTAGTGGCGACAAATCCGCCATCTTTTTTCGCGAAGATATTTATATTCATCGATTTCAAGAAGTCGCTGTGGCTAGAATATTTGGTGACAACTTCACTTTTCTAGTAATTCCTACATAAAATTTACTGCTTTATTCATTTTTTACATCAATTTTGATGTTGAACGTATCATTTCTGAATGGTATGGCTTTATAGATGAAACAGTGGAGAAATTGTGTCATTTGGCTCTCAGATATTGTTAATCTACATATTGAAGATGCATCTAATACAAATAGTTCCTGGAATGAGAAGAAAGGAATATTTGCTCGTTATTTTAGCAACAATTTCGTGCTTTGGATGGTTTTTTAACGTTTCATCTGCTAGTGAAGATCAACTCCGCTTGGTTGACGCACGTAACTATTGCGCTTATCCTAAAACAGTCCGTCATGCTCTTATTTTACCGATATCTGTGTTCATACATTGAGTGCACCAGTTGCAGGAAATTCCACCATCTTCATGATAATTGAGAAAGATGTTCCCACACAAATAAATCACTCTACGTTTTCACTGTTGTGACGTCATGCTTAGTCGCTGTCTGATTGCTTTATTAACTAAGGAAGCAGACAGACAGTCACTTCTGTGAGACTGTTCACAAGGCGCACGATGTTCTAAATTTTGCTCTCCAGTGAATCATTATGATCTGTGCGTGAAATGGCGTCTGGTAAGTTGATGTTAATGATAGTTGATTGAATCAACTCAAAGTTTTGCAACCCGAGTATAGCCACTACATCTGATGCAGTTGATATCACCATCCACGGTTATGCACTTCATTTAGTAAAAGTAAATATAATTTTTAAGTGTAAAATCACTGATGGTTAACTACATAGTCCACACAACCTCGTTCATGATGATGCTCAAGGTTGACACACACTGTCTAATGGTCGATCTTGTAAAAAAAATAGTTTGACACAATCAACTGGATCAGTAAGTCGGTCAAATTTTTTGCATATAATGAAACTATGTGTAAAGACGATATGTGTATAAGGTGCAATAATTTCCGCCATGCCCATTTTGATTGGGCAACAAAATCAATTCCGCACGATTGATCCGATTCAACTCAGTTTACTGCATCATGAATGTCATACGGAAAGCTTCTTCCAAGTTACTATGTTTAATAACGAACACCCTTTAATGACAATTTTAGTAGGCCTATTATAGAAAAGTAGTGGCAGCTGACGAGAGTCTTTTTGTGGGAGTACTTTCAAAGAAAGAAAATATGGTTCTTTAATTCAATTAGCAAAAATGAAATTAATTTTTAGTTGCCAACAAGGCTTGATTTGATCCGATATCAAAAGCGTGAGGTTATTCGCACGCAATGGTGCGTGTAAATAACCAGACAACTGAGGCCAAGTTATTCCCACGTAAAATTGGGTACCAGCACCCATAACTATACAATGAGGTTTTCGGACGCAACAATTCTTCGAAATGGTAACTGTCTTTGCCGAACGGTTATATTTTTGCATGATAACTTCAAATATTCCGCATTATTTATTTAGGCATTCATCATTTGAATTAGGCAATTGCTTCTTAGAAGTGGCTATCTACTGAACACTTTACCAAAGTTTCATAGTATCAAATTTATTGGAAATTTTACAGATTTTTAGCATATACATGGAATGATATACTGAATCTGTCTTTTTGGCAATTCGTAGTCGCTGCTCGTCCGCGATTTCCACATGATCATTATTCTTCAGTAATTGAACAGTTTTTAATTTGATGTGAAATCAACATGTTTGAGAGCAGTGGTAGGCATATCAGAAGGTACAAATTGATGCACTTGTTTAATCTCTAGGGTAAGGCATATTGAAAATGTTAAAGCGGGCATTGATTCCTTTGCTTAGTTATTCGGATGAAGCTTTTTTGACATACGGTAAACTAGGGCGAATCAGACATTGTTGGCAAGAAATCTGTTTATTTGCTCAATGATAGCCACTATGACATGATGACATGTCAGTGGTAGGCAACCAATTTGTGGTAGTGATGACTTACAGATCTAGTTGATTACATCACAATTGTTTGTACTGTATCGACCGTTAGATGAATCGAATACCTACAAACTTGTATTGTGATGAGTCTGACACCTTTGTTGCAATATTTTATATTTAAGCCTTTAACAGAAGCTTATAATAATCAAATTTTTATCAATTTAGAAAAGCTGTTTCTTCAACCGAAATTTATATTTATCATGAATTGAAAATGTCCAAAATAACTACGCTACGCTTATTTTATGATATTAGCTACATAGAAAGAATGATTTTTTATGGGTGTGCGCTGGACTTACCTGCTCGCACCGAAAATTTTCGAAGTCATGCTGAAGCAATTATTAGTAGGCCTAGGCCTATAGGTGAAATATAATTTGTTAAAATAAAGATAGCCTACGTATTCGCAAGAGGAGCAACAGAGGGGTATTCACAGCGAAATAATAAAAATTCTGAGAGATTTTGCGGCCAAAAATAATTTGTCATGAACTTCAATGACCAGTAAATTTCCGTCATGAAAAAATGCTATTCATGTCTATTACTTTCTTGGAGCAGTAATAATTGAAATATTGCATTAGGAAGTTACTTTTGATCAGTCCTATATGTGTGCATTTTTGTCAGCATCGTGAAGCAGTATGAGGCAATCAGTATTCAGTAGTATATACTGCACTTTGAAATGCTTAATACCGATGTCAGATGAACATGTATGGTGGAATTAATTGATAATTATTCGCAACGTCTAGACAAAAACTTGAATGAACAGCACTCGAAATTTAATTGGTACAAGTGATCAAGCCAAAAGTGAAGCGTTTTGTGGTTTATTCTATATAGCTTTATAATAAAAATTTCGGTTGAAGGCCTTTTGTGAATTGATGCATCCTATGATGTTCCAACCGATGAAATCAAATCTGCGTCACAAATGTTTTCATCTGCATCTGAATGGTTCGTGTTGCTTTCCTTTTTCTGTTGTGAATATAATTTTACTTTTCAGTGATTTGCCGAAAGCCGAGGAACTATTGTATTAATTGCTCAATATATTCGAATACAATTAATACAAAGTATCTGCAGCTTTAGGCTGGAGCGTCATTCATCATTTTTCATTATTTTCATCACTAACAAAAAATCATTTACGTGATACATCAATAATTTAGTGACAACATTTCAGAATTTGACTATTTCTTCATAAATTGTTTTCTCAACACGAATCATCAAAATCATCATTGATCATAGAAGGAAATACATGGGAACACTCTGATGTAAGAAGAAAATGAGATGTTAGGATGTCAATAAAATTTCACATAGGATGCTTTCATAACCAGATGAAAAAATTAGGACTAAAATAGTATATAATGTAGGTAAGGTCCATCATGTTTCCAACATACATTCATGAATGGAAATCTAAAACTGATCAATGAATGTATGTACAACTGGTTATCAATAAGAAAATGAAGTATTTCTAGATTCGATACAAAGATTTTCAGATGTTCAGTGGGCAAAAGTTTGTAAACACGTTCATACACAGTACATAAATGCAATCATAAGTCCCCCCTTTAATCGTATAGAGTGGTTTGTAGTCGTCCATTAAGTACCTTAATAATCAATTAATTTCTATGCCAAATCAAGTCTAGCATGTTAACCATAGAAATGGATCTTCATCTCATGTTTTTGTCTTCTAGATGTCTACGGATAACTATGTAATTTTTCACTACTTATTAGTTTTGACGTAGCTATTCAGTCCCTTCCATTCAATATTTCAATACTATTCTGTTGTCAATTGCGATATCAAATAAAGCTGCTTATAAGAGCTGGCGAAAAAATAATATCATAGCTGTCGCCACATAGCCAACTCTACTGACGTCATGTCATTGTTCTTTGAAGAGTTTCCAAACCATATAATCTACTACACCTTCACATGATTTCCATGATGTGTGATTTTGGAGTAGATTATATGGATAGGAAATTTACATAGGGGTCATATAATCTCCTGAAAAATAGAATATAGAAGATCTCTATTCCGCCAAATTTGTAACAGATTACGTAGTGGTTTGGATGGATCAAGGAAGTCTAGAAAACTATGCAGGTCCAGAAATCCTCAGACGGATGCGAGCATAGATTTCTAAGTTGTATCGTTGGCTATGTATATGATAAGCTACTGATTTGAGGATATTCAATGGTCAGAATCCACGAGTCCGAAGGACGAGTGAATTCTGATACCATTGAAATCCGAAAATCAGCAGCTTAATATAGCCAACGATACAACTTAGAAATCTATGCTCGCATCCATCTGAGGATTTCTGGACCTGCATAGTTTTCTAGACTTCCTTGATCCATCCAAACCACTACGTAATCTGTTACAAATTTGGCGGAATAGAGATCTTCTATATTCTATTTTTCAGGAGATTATATGACCCCTATGTAAATTTCCTATCCATATAATCTACTCCAAAATCACACATCATGGAAATCATGTGAAGGTGTAGTAGATTATATGGTTTGGAAACTCTTCAAAGAACAATGACATGACGTCAGTAGAGTTGGCTATATAATGTTAAGCTACTGATTTTCGGATTTCAATGGTATCAGAATTCACTCGTCCTTCGGACTCGTAGATTCTGACCATTGAATATCCTCAAATCAGTAGCTTATCATATACAAATCAACCATTGATTCCATACTTCCCTTATATTACACGTAGTTACTTTGTTCTGAGATCATAGCGCTTGACATTCTGCTTGTCGCATGACTTGATAAAATGCGTAGATTATTTTCATTTTAAGTTGGGATGTGAGAAGTGACACTGTTAACGGCAATGAATGTTCGCTGATAATGCTAGACATTATGTCATATCAATGTCGTGATCATTCTTCTTACAAATTTACAAGATACCAGATGTCAACTAGAAATCTACTGGAATACTTACTCCTCCTGTGATTAGTCATGGTGAAGGTTGACTGGACACAATGGACACGATCAATTCTTCGATTTTTTCTCAAAAAGTGAGTGGAGTATATTATTCTTTCTATGCTCAGTCATTGTAGAACATCATCCGAAATGCTGAAAAGCTGCATTTTTAATATTTTTTGATTGGAAATCTGTAACAATATAAGGCGAATTAAACTATAACTTGAATTAAAGATAGACAGTTATAAAAATTATATGGAATGAGAATGTGTGTAGTGAAAAGGATTGTTTAGCACAATATTTCTGTTACCAACCAGAAATTTTAGAACCATGATGCTAATAAATAGCGCATGAAGCATACTAAGTTTTACGTCAGCCTGATGGAAAGTGGAGTCACAATTCTCTGTGAATCATAGGCATCACAAGCGTGGTATGCATGCATGAATAATTTAAGCCTATACTGCTATCACATTACCATGAACTTGAGTTTTGAACAACTTGAACAAGGCACATCAATCTATATGCACTAAAATTTCGATAGCCTGCAGGCCGAAGTCATCTGCTTCAAAAAGCTCCAATTCAGGCCGAAGTCATCGGCTCCAAACAGCTTGAATTCAGGCCGAAGTCATCGGCTCCAAGCAGCTCCAGCTCAGGCCAAAGTCATCGGCTAGAAAGGTCTCCTGCTCAGTCCAAAGTCATCGGCTCCAAACATCGCCAACTGAGACCAAATCAGTTCAGTTCAATTCAAGGCAGTAGGCTACAGTTCTGGCCATGATGAGCACGGTATAGTGCACATGCACAATAACTTACACTTGTATAATGCTTTTGATAACTCTAATATATATTTTGTGAAAGTTCTCGTGAAAGTTTGAGCAATTTATTTTCTCATATAAAGGCAGAGTTATTTAGCCCCAAAATTCAAATCGTCGTATGCTACATCTTTTAAAAGTTTCATTATTTTCAAATGTGAAATGTCTCCATGTGAAAAGGATATTTCTGCAGAATTGAAAAATAATATTCATGCACAATAGCAAAAGCCCTTCAGGAACTATAAAATGCTTCTAGAATCAAACAAAGATTTTCATTTATTTGCTTCATAACCATCATTATTCAAGTAGAACTTATTTATTTATCTTTTCAGGTACTCAATTTTCTTCCTGATCGCAATGATAATTTCTTACTCTATCTGGATTTCGGACCTGAGATTGAGAAGTTTTACATCTCAAAGGCGCTCACCAGTTCACAATGTATCTAAGTTTGTCCAATCTTCAAAAAATCAAGATAAATTTTCAAGAACCTCCTCCGATACCGCAAAACGAAACAAAGTTATATCTTCAACTAGAGCTTACAACACTTTTCCGAAGCAATCAATAAAGAAGGTCAAGGTAATTCCTTATCCCTACAAGCGGTCTGTATATGAGTATATCGAACTTCCAAAATCGGCAAGCAATAATATTTTTCCAACTAGCTATTTACTTGAGCCGAGGACAATCCTTCATAACAGAACAATAGTTTTCATGATTCTATCGTCATTGACAGAGTTCAGACTTCGCCAGACGATCCGTGAAACATGGGCCAGTCCTTCTTCAATGATACCTGGAAATGCCACTTTTTTCTTCGCTCTTGGAAAGCCAGCTACAAATGGACTCCTATCCGCGTGTCGGTGGGAAGGCAAAAAGTACGGTGATTTGCTTCTGGACGCATCCTACGTGGACAGTTATTACAATTTAACCTACAAGGTTTTGAGTGCAAGTGCATGGACTATTGCAAATATGCCGAATACACAATATTTAGTGAAATGTGATTCTGACAACTTTGTTATACCCCGAAACATTCGAAGGGTCGCACTATCAAGTGGAAGTTGGCAGTCAAAAATGATAATCGGCAAAGTGTTCAATAGAGCGAAACCTCTTCGGAATGTCAGCAATAGGAAATGGTTTATCAGTCTGAAGGAATATCATAGTCGATACTTTCCGACATACGTCCAAGGTAGCTTGTATGTTCTAACACGTCCAGCCGCGTACGCGATAGTGACTGCTTTGAATGACGTAAATCTGACTTCAAAACGAATTTTTCAAATTGAGGATGTTTTTCTCACTGGAGTGATGTCTAAATATCTAAAAATCATTTTGCGAAATGTTGAAAACTTTGCCATGGAAGGGAGACTGTCAAAACATCCAACTGACAATGAAAAAAAAATGGTAAATGAAACTTTCTTTGGTCAACACAGGCTTAATTATGCGGATATCAAGGCGTATTATTTAGCATATTCTTCAGGATATTGATCACTTGCATACTGTATTACTGTAACCTATATGTTGCGCGTGTGATGGTAGAACATTTTTTGTGATTGGGACATTTGTAAAAAATGATTTCCTAGTATACGTAGATGGCGCTTTCATTTTTCTTTTTCACTCAGAATTGGAGAATATCAAAGCACACTGATATTGGGAGATGTATGCATTTCCCTAGGTCTCAAACGTGGGAATCAGGAATATTATTACATAGAAATACAATATAGAAAAAGTGGAATTATGTGACTTCAAACGGGTTTCTTAACAAATATTTTCAAAAGTGTATAGGTTTAAGTTGTCCCACTGACGTCAGCTATGAATTCTCCGAGTCGAAGTCGACATGATTCGATATGACAAGTCTCCACGGAATCACAGGCGTGCGAGTGACTCATTTCACAATAAAGTTATGAAGTGTACTGCTATTGATGTTTCCTAGTTTTGTGGATAAATATGATCTGCTGACCTGTGATCAACCTTCCAAGCTCATCAACTCCACATCCACGAATCATGCCACAAATTCGAAGGATAGGCATCATAAATTTCTATAGTTGATGCAACATCACGGACATAGCCAAATGCATTATTGCAATTTCCAGCATGATATTGCAGTTCCTTGCATTTAAAAGTAATTCTTGCATTGACAATCTATGTATTGAATGCATTGAGATATCATTGCATTTCCTCACACCAGTGCAAGAATTCAATATCATGCAGGAAATATAATACCGCATAGCTTATCGTGTTTCCACCTGCAATTGACTTGTCAATGTTGCTTAAAACACTCGACGCTTCGCGTCTCATGCCTGAAATAACATAGTTCGTTCAATTGTGGTGGATACAGTGTAAGCTATGCGGTAATAAACATGTAGGCCTACCAATCCTTCCACGTCAAGATTTTTCAAATTCTGTTCACGGCAAGATAAACACCAATATGTTAGCCTAAAATTATCTCACAATTGTAATAAATAAAGATTAAAATTATTGAATCTCTCTTAAGCGAGCGAGTGGCACAGTGGTTTAAGTGTCTGCCTGTGGTCTGGATGGCCCAGGTTTGACTCCTTGCGCAGTCAACCTTATTAATAAATTTCCGGCCGGGTGTTTGGCAAGCACCTGTAATCCAGCTACTTGGGGATCGATAACAGTGGATAAAGATCTCTAATAACTATATTCTAATATCATCTTTATCCTTACAGCCAGAGGCGTCGCGACCGGGGGGGTGTGGGGGACCGTAACACCCCCCCAATATGAAATTATTAAAAGATTCAGGTAAAATGAGAAATTTCAGGTAAACCGCCGGTTCGCCGGCGATTCAGCTCCAATATTCACTGACGTTGTTCTTAGCCACAAAAACACGTCTTGTCACAAAGACACATCGTAATGTCGGGAAATTCTCACCCTTTCTAGACACCAGAAAGTATATGCTTAGTTGTTGTTGATGATATTGATTTGTCACGCGAAAGCGGTCAAACATAGCGCGCTGAAAACGACCTCTACCCATGATGACTGTACATGCGAGCAGGAGGAACAGTCGCCTCGCATTTTCTTAAAAATTGGAGCATAAGGCGATGTGAGTTAGCTCTGCAAAATTTAAAATATCTAAGTGCAATTGAAATGTAATTCCAGTACCCTACCTATAATGTGGCCAGTGAATATTGGCACATAATCACCTAACGCTGAAACGCCTGCAACTCATTCTGCCTAGCTGTGTAGTGTATATTTAACCGTTGATTCATGTAAGTTCTGGCTATTGCGCTGTCCCTTGAGGAGATGACGTCATCGTTACGGTGGATTTCATCGAACCTTCCTCATACCGCGTCAGTCACACGCGCACCGCGGAAAGCGCACGGTATGAATAAGGCACACCGTCTTCTCTGTGCGTAGAAGTTTATTGTTAACAGCGTGTTAACTTTCTCGATGCAAACACCATCGAAAATTTCCTTAACAGTCGAGACTACGGGATCCAATTGCGCACAAATTAACTTAACGTCATCGGCATTTCATTGGCCACTTAAATAACCACCAATTAAATCATTTTTCATCTATAGGCGTCATTTCCGACCGATTAGATGATTAGGTAGGTACCTAGTGTTGGATTTGAGCATGATAGCAGTAGGGGGAAGCTTTCGAACGGAAGTTTTTGGGTCAACGCTGCAACCAAAGCCGGAAAAACGGTGATCAAAAGGAAGAGGATATTGATTCATATAGCACCACTATCATCCTCGCACTAAGAACGCCCGCGAATTATTTTGAAAACAGTTGAACCATAAATGGCAAAAGTAGGAGATATGCCCATTTGATCCTTGAAAGGGAATCTCCAATGCATGCATTTGGTGCCACCCGCATTTGGCTAAATAATGCTTCAAATAAGGTGCGTGGATACCCTTGTCAGTGTTCGTACTGGGGCGCGAATTCGCGCCCGGGCGCGAATTCCGTAAAAACGGGCGCGAATGCGCGAAAAATGAAGGCGGGCGCGAAAATTCCGAAAATATTTACGCGCCCCAATATTGTCCTATATATTTTCGCTCCCCAAAAAATATTTGACTATAATATATCACTGGGAACTGTTAGATGTGTCTACGACTATGTATCAGATTGATGACAGTAATAGAATTGAATGTTTTCCTTCTTATTCCAGAAAATGCCTTCCTGACATAACACTAACAAATAGGAATAGTGTGTAGACCTACTGCGACATACCGTAATCATCACTGCGTATTCTACATTTTATTAAGGGACTATTTATCATCACTGCGTATTACATTTTTGAAAGGGTGAAGCGATTCTTCAGGAGGGGAACTGAAAAGCTCCTCAAGTACTTACCGTTTGAAAATGATGTGCTTCAATCGTGCCAATTTCTTTCCCCACATCATTCGAACGATGCTGATCTGGAGAACTGGGCGAAGACTCTTGCGAAGTGCTTTCCCCAAATTGTTCCTCAAAACGAGATTTCTACTCTTGAAGTTGAAGCTCGACTCGTTCAAGGTACAACAGAGAAGCCAATGGACATTGGAGAATACTGGCAGAAAATGTCCTCAAAGATACCAACTCTGAGTCGTCTGGCTCGAGTCACGATGACATTACCCCACGGAAACGCAGAAGTGGAGAGGGTGTTCAGTTTGCTGCCTGATCTAGTGACAAAGAAACGGAGTAAACTGTCCGCGACTACAATGAATGCGATCGTCGTTATTAAGAGCGCCATGGCATCGAATAATATCTCATCGCGAAACTTCGAAGTGACACAGGCACTTTTGGAGAAAGTTGCCAAAGCCAAACAAGCATATGAGCTGCGTTTGAAGAGCGAGATGGAGGAAGAGGCAGCAAGGAAGAAGAAGGCAGCAGAGAAGGATATATTAAAAACTTTCGAAAATCAGAAGAAAAATGATTCAAAGCTGAATGAGTTAGAGTCCGGTCTCAAAAACAACGAAAAGCGAATCAGCGATATCATGAAACGGAAAGAAAGCCTCGTGAAAATGCAGGAGGAGGCATTACGGTCATTAAAGGAAGAGGAGGACCACCTTAAAGCTCTGCTTGATGAGAAGGAGAAGATGGAAGAAAAGAAACGAGCAGTAGCTGAGAAGCTCATGACTAGTACTTTGAAGCGAAAAGCACATGAAGAACTGAAAGTTATTTCTCCCAAGAAATTGAGGTGATATTTTCTTTATCAGTGCCTAGCGCTTTTAGACAGCATTTTGATTCAACACAGCTCGATCATCATGTACCTGATTGAATGAAACTATTTACATGTGTACTTTCATTTCTGATCTTTTCTTCATTTAAATCACATGGAAAATAGGGCATAAACTCCTACGGTGTATTAATGAAACTTATTATGTTACATTTCAGTACCAGATGGAAAGTGTAGCGACGTTATTTTAACGAAGACGTTGACTACACCGAGAAAATGTCAGGTATGACAGGCCCTAACACCCCGATTTTAGTCTTTGGTTCGGTTCCATTTGGCCCAGATTTGGTTGTAGTGATTTCGGGCATTTTTCTAAGGCCCCACAACCAAATCCTAGCCAATTGGAACTGGAAAAGGCATTTTCGGGGTTCCTTAGGCTAATTTGATTCAACGTTGAGGAAATGTTATAGTAGCGAATTAGAATGAGTACATTATAAAGTACTTATATGTTCGTATATGATCTCATTAATATCATATGGTTGTCTGCTCCATGCAGGGCCATCCATTAATCAATTATGTTTTCATCTACTCCATCAAAGGTATCTAATAAATGCTGTAAATCGTCATAGACCTATTGACCCGTAAATACGCCTATATGAATTCCATATATGTTTGAAAAATGTATGTATTGACCTTACGCTCGTGCATGCATGTATCTTAGACCAATTAGTTGGGGGCGCGAATCGCAGGGCGGGGCGCGAAAAATGCGAAATCGGCCAGTACGAACACTGCCTTGTGCATCAGAAATTCATAGTAGGTCTCGCATGTGAAGATCCACACAAACATTCCGCAGATGATCATTCTGTAATTTATTGTAATTAGACCTATAATGAATTCACAAAAATCGGGCTTCTGTCAATATTCACAGAGTGAAAGTTAAACAATGTTCCCAAACTTGATTTTATTGATTGTGAAGAGTTCTATTACATTAATATGAATAAAATACTGTGTGTGTTGTCATCAAGACCCTGAAAGAATCAAGATAGCATTCTGGATTCCACTCTTTTTGTGATGGTTTCGCTACCTTCTAATTATTTCATTCAGCACTTTCTGCTTCTCGAATTTATTTGTTATCTTTATGAACAAAGAAGGTCAATTATTGATGATAAGACAATTAAGCTTATGAAGAATCGTGAGGAAACTAGGCCTGCGCCTGTCAATGTTGCTCATATTCACTAAAATAATGAACTGATGCTCAATCAATCTGGTTGAGGCAATGTAAAGCCTATCTACTGGAAATATTCTTCCCCCTCAGGGAAGGAAGGTGCATCTCCAGTGCCGGGGATGAGACAAGGCAGTGCAGGGGAACTTCCCCACTTTTCCTCCCCTCAAATCCAACACTGCAGGTACCTCTTCTGTAGGATATAAGCATGAAACATGTTGAAATGTGTGTGAGTATGCGTGTGTGCAATAATCAGGCAAATTTTGGCTCTTAGTTGTAAATCAGGTAAAATTTAGCAAACACCCCCCCAATGATGTTTCCTTAGCGACGCCTCTGCTTACAGCCGACCGGGTGTGTGGCAAACACCTGTAATCCAGCTACGTGGAGGTCGCAAGTGGAAAGTGTAATTGGCTGATTATTAACCAGACTGCAGACGCTCGAATCACAATAAGTGCCAACTCGGGAAGGAGAAGCGGTTCCTTCCTTAATCTCGTCCTTGCCCAGCATCCATATGGAAATATTCAAACATATGCCAAAATATGGAGAATTCAAATAATACAAATTCCATACCGGAACAGGCGTCGCCCGGGTTACCAAGGCCTGCGTTGAATGTTGGGGAACCAGGATGTTCAAACAGAAGGGCTACTGGAACGTACGATCACCATCAACGTCATAGAAGGAAGTGGACACATGCCGATAATGGATCTCTCTTATAGCATTTAGAAATGCTAACTGGCATTTCTATGTGATTTCGTAGTTTATGAAGTCCTCCAAATGAAGCAAATTTTCCTCACCTAGCGGCTAGGAGGTTATTTACGCAACTAGTACGTGATTGCTTCTTTATAGCATTCCACGAGTTAGATATCTAAAGTACCCGATCACCGAGGGTAAGGGCCATTCAAATCTAACAAAATTGTATCATGAAGCTATTGTACGTGTATCATGTTAATGAGTTTGTCTAATATACAGTTGGTCATAAAACATGACCGCATATTTTCTAACTCCTTTCTTGAATTTAGAGACACTTCCTTTGCGAGTAGCCTACCTTCACGAATTCTCTAGCAAAATTTTTGCCTTGTAAATTTTGATGCATCAAAATTGACAATGCCAAAAGTTGAACTCAAAAAAATTACCTGCTATCAATATTAAAGCGTTCTTTGGCTAGTCATCGCAACAGAATGACTTTCACATGTTATGACATAGTCGGAAATTTCCTTTCTTTGCAAAATAAAATCATTCTTATTGTAAACACAGTTTAGCGGCAGCAGCCCGATAAAAACATGTATAGGTTTTCACTAATTTGGACCCACCAATTCCAAGAAACATTATTTTTGAAAAGTAAAGCCTGAAATTACAACTTCAGGGCATTGCCCAAAGGTAGTAAATATTTCGCGACTACTCGAACAGGAGGTGTCTCTAAATTCAACAAGGAAGAGAATGAGAAAATGAGCGGTCATGTTTCATGGTCAACTGTGTATTTCAACTATAATTGGAGAAACTTATTTAATTGAATTGGAGAAATAGGGATGTCTCAGAGTAAGTAATACCATTGAGGTAGGGGCATTTCACCATCCATCTTCTTTTTTTAGGTGACAATGGTTTTGAGATGATTCCTATGACTCATGATTTGGACTCCTAGATTTCTTATTCTTGACACATTTTAAAGTCCTTTGCTATGTTGCTAATCTTATGCACGAATTACGTAGAGAATTCTACCTATATTTCACGGCGTGATATGATGATCAAGGAATACTTGCAATTGAAATGTGTGTTCGTCATTGTTATCAAGAGTACTTGAAAAAAATTGGCCTTGACAGTAATTATAATGTAAACATCTATTCACCGACTTTCTAGCCCATCCTAAAGCCTCTGCCTAAAGCGGACACGATCAGTCAAAATTTTCACGCATTATTTTCCTTCCGAGGCATTGAATATAAAGAGTGGCCCAGAAATAACCGAACCCGAATAGTCACAAACGAAGATTACAATGAAACGAGATAATTATTGTATTCCCCATAACTACAGCAAATATTCGAAATGCAAACGACTATTTGCGATACAGTTATGACTCCCCATAACAATGAAGTCTGGAGTAGTGAATTCAATTTCGAGATCTCGACCATTTTTTGGGCGTTCGAGATCTCGAGATTACAGTGCAGAGATCTCGACTATTTGAGATTGCATTTTAATTGCTTAACAAATGAAAATTAGAGTTTAATTGGATTGCCTGTTGGAACATTTTGTAAACTGTTGACGCCAAATGATGCCCACTTATTAAAAATGATTTGAAATGTAATTCAAAAGCAAAGGGAATTCCAACTTAACTGGTATTATTTAACAGTAGAAACCCCAATTAATTTCTGACTTCGCCACGAAGATTACGGTAGATAATGGGATCCAGAGAAATATTAAAAATCCCTTTGGGATTCAGGGAACTTAAATGTTTGTGTTAAAATTTTTTTATGTGATGGATTCTCCTTCTGCCCACTTCTTGTCAAGACTCCGGTAATCTTATTCATCATCTAAACTTGTGCTTTGTCTATAGCTTAATATTTAGAACTCAGATTAACAGAATTCTTTTCACCTGAGATAATGAAGTACAAAATCTTGGGAAGCAATATTCTCATCGCACTTGGCACTTCCGCAAAATAAGAACAGTTCATCCTGATTCATTGTAAGTGAAATATTTCTGCAATTATGAATAAAGGCGGAATTACGAAATTAAATCGACCATAGTGGCAGATACTAGGCTTCTTGAGTCCCTGTCATGCAGCCTATTTCATTTAGGCAGCCACATTCTAGCGTCAATTATGCGGCAGGAACGCGACGCTCTTAACATTTTTACGTCGTCATCCTAATTGAGTGTTACCGCAAAGCTGAAGTGAGGCACCATTTAGAAGTGCTCGATTTTCACACAAAAAGATTGATGATAGATTGATACCTATGCGAACTGAATTAGCACTTAGATAATTATTGTCATGCTAGCCTGGGAGTTCCTATAACTTCGTCACGGTAGGAAACAATTCTCAGCTGTGAGGACATTTTTCTGCACCTATGTGTACTAAATTGAATTAGTGAATGCCAAGTGTAGACCAGATTTCTGTTGGTATTTTAATTTCAATTACTAATAAAACTAGCTGATTGCAATTAGGCGTACAATTAGACTATTGTACAGTTATTGGTAGCTGTCTTAAATTGATTACATTTTCTGAGTAGTTGTCACAAACTGATACAGGCCTACTTGTAATATCGAATTCGGGATCTCGAGATTTCGGTATTTGGAAAATATTGATTACAGATCTCGAGACTGAAAGGTGAGATCGAGATTGAAAGTCGAGATCGAGATTGAATTCACTAGTCTGGAGCACTGAGGTTTGGGGATCTTGCAATCCATTCCACAGGACAGCGGCGGTTTATTCATCTATGTACTAGGAAAAGGATCAAGCCATGCACTTTCGGACGGAGATGCCATAAAGAGCAGGCGCTTCATCATGCTGAAGATATAAATCAAACCAGTCTTTACGCTCGGACAACAAATGCTGAAACTTTTCACTTAGTATTTTTAGGTATCATTAGGCTGTCACTGCCTTGTCGAATGAAAATTGAACGAGCAATCCAGAGCTCTAAATGCACAGAATTAAATATTTTGTTTATCTGCTTTGGTTTGCTAGAAGTGTGATTAATTCGAAATTGACGGCACATCGAGGAAATAGTAAGTGGGCAAATAGGAATTCCTAATACCTTACAGAGACAGGAAAAAAAGTCGAGCGTCGCTTGCGGATTAATGTGAGTTCAAGCTAAGTGCTTCGATTGCCACAATTCCTTCAGATTCGAAGAATTCATTGCGCACAAGTTTTCTCCATAATGTTGGCCCTTCCGATCATTATTAAAAAAAGTAGTAGGCGTACGAATATTAGTTTACTTTATGATTTCACCATCGTCTTCTCAGCATTCCTTGCTACATGGTGGTGCATACACTGAATTGAATGTTAGCAACACATCGATGTGTGTTTTGGTGTGTGCGAAGTGATATCACAGCACGCACGCATCTCTTACTGGCTCTGGTGTCCTCTTCTGACCGCTTATTGTTTGCCATTTTCAATAGCAATCGATACACGAATTATCCGTTCGATAAGGAGCAAGTTGTCTAATTCTGTGATGTGTCATTTCGATATTAAGGTTACATATAACCCTTCCTTTCTAGGAAACCGAAGCGCGTAGAGGAATCTAATTTTGTGTCTAAATGGCACAAACAGTTACACCAGGTACTCTTGCTGCAATGTCTCATGTAGATTAGATTCAGACCAACACATGCAATTAGTTTGAAGCATATTAGATCACTAGTTCATCCGACCACGCTCTGTGGTCAAAAATCTCAAGAAAATCTTCAAGATAAGTCACATGAGTCTCACAAAATTCCCAAAAAATAACAATTTTTCACAGCATGTTCACGTTCTTACAATGTCAAGAACTGCAACTACTGCCAGCATCGTCTTCTCTATGCCGTCACCTTCCAGACATCTTCAATCACATGCGAGTTCTACATAGGGTGCCATTTTCAATGACTTTTCTCCCATAAAGCATCAAATTAAATAGGAATCTCATTCCCATCCTCCCCAAAATAGCGCTGGCAGGCTACCACCCCATTTTAAATCCAAATTATGGAGTTCTGCAGCTCGAATGAGACTCTACAGCATCCCTTGCCGCAACGTTCCTCTCAAGCTGGCTGAGATGGTTTGAAAGGCATGGGTGAACCGGCTGCTTTCTGCGACATTTTGTTCCTTTTGATTTTTATTATTTTCTGTTATTCTTTCTTTTGAGCCTATGCAGATAAGTGCTCGGCACACTCTTATACTTAGACAGCCATTTTAAAATGTTCTCAAATATGATTTATTGAACCCATTTCAAAAAGTTTAGCGCACTATTCCTTCAGGAATATTAACACATTATGTCATTCTGATAATCGTTCATTATTATCATTTCTTGAGTCATTCAAAACTCTATTCCATGCATCCTTCTATAGTCACTACTGGTTTCAGACTCCCTTATCTGCATTTTCTTTGAATTGCAAATATTGCATAAAAGTTTTAAAACGTTCATGTAGGCATAAATATCCTGACGATCGTCTTGAATCGATATGTAGTGTTTTGAATCGCACAGTTGTTCCTCCTTTCAGTTTAAAAGTTAAATCTGTAGAATACATTTGCAAATAGTTTACCTTTTGTTGTGATTTCATTTCATACAAAATAAGGACTGATGAATCAGTGAATAAATATTTTGAAACCTCTTTGTTTGCTGATTTTGTTCACTGTTTGTGCTCTGAGGATTAAGTGATGTTCAAAATGTGACATGATTTGAAAACCTCATCTATAAAAACATCGTTAACATTTCAATGTAGTTCACTGGACAAGTTGTTCCCATCAGAGGGCATTGTCTGTTGAAGCCTCCCGTGTTTGATGGCTAGCCAAGTTGGTATAAATAATGAAGCACCCGTCAAGCCAACTGCACCGACAGAAACAAAACTCAGAAGGTATGATGGATCCATTTCGTATAAAAAGGCCGCTAGTGGACCACCAGACATCATACCGACGCCACAGAATAGTCCACTGTAACTCATACCACTTGCAAGATTTTCAACTCCCACAATATGAATCACAGCTTCCGCATATACACCAAAAGCTCCTACTGACATTCCACAGAAGCCACAACAAGCGGCAATCTCAATGTATCCATTTAAAAAGCCGCAGCTAATAGTTGATATGCCTGTAATCGCACTGAAAAACATAAAGACGAATTGGACGTGAAGTTTTGAACTGATTAGTGATGTAGATATTCGTCCACAGATGTTCCCGATGCCAATAATGGACGTCAAAAAGCTTGCATCGATCTTGCTGAATCCGAGAATGATCCCGTATTTAATGATGTGAGTATAAAAGGCACCGTAGCTTATGGCTACTATTCCACAGCCAAGACAAAAGAAGACCCAACGAGGATTTCTAAATAGCGTTAAACTTCGTCCACGGTCTCTGAGAGATTGCATTATAGCAGAAGGTACTAATGCACACTGATGTCTCCTCATAGCTGTGACGTTGTCATCGGAATCAGGAACACAATCCTGAATCCTCGGAGGCATTATGCTTGCTGCAATTACCAGCATGTTGAAATTAATGGCTCCGAGAATTAAAAATCCTCCCCGCCAACTGTACTCATCAATGGTCGTCTGCAGAATTGGAGGATAAAAGAATTGACCAATTCCGATGCCGATGCTCCCAATTCCAAAAGCAATTGTGCGATACCTGTGAAAATATTGAGCAACCACGGGAAAGACAGGAAAATATCCAGCAGAAAAGCCGATTCCGGTCACTAGGCCATACAAAACGAGAATTGTGACCAAGTTAGTGGCGAAATAACAAGAGATGAGGGCGGACGTTGAGGCTATACAACCAATCACAACTGCCCAACGAGCACCGAATAGCAAAACGAGAATATTAGCCACCTCGCCACCACAAAATGTTACAAATGTATTAAGATTGATTGACCAAGCAGTTAAAGTTGGAGATTCTTCAAACTCATCAAGAAGGGTTGAGTAAAGAATAGAGCTTGTGCTTGTCAATCCAATTGTTAGAATGTGAGATAGCAGACCAGAAATCATTACGGCAAATGCCCATCCTCTATCAATATCATTCGATGCATCTGCAGGAGCCATTATTAAGTATTACGCTAACATCAGTAAACGGTGGCAAACAGATGCAATGCATTGTTCCAAAACTTCCATTGTGCTAATTGAAAATATAAAACAAGAAATACGGTCTTTAGATTGAATAAATTCCTGATCTCATCACGTGCTGCACAAAACAATGATTTTACTGTCATAAGAATGACAGATGAAAGGGCACCGACGGACATATTACTAAGCTTTGGCTTCAGCTTTTTTGTTATTAAGGCCTCTCGGCATCTTGACTTTGCTTCATCGTTGTCATACAAGCATAGTTTTGATATTAATCTAGGTTAATATTGCTAGATCTTCACCCGCCATTACTCGATGTGGGTCAATTTGACTATGTCAGTTCTTCGCATTGATCCATTCACTTCGAAATTTGATCGAATTGTCTGAGTCTCTCGGACATCTTAAGACAGAAAATTATAAATAACATTTGTGAGTGACGTGCTGATTTCTTATTTGAAGAGATAAGATTCAGCCTATGGAATAGTGTGCAACTAATGTAAAAATGACTTACCGAAGTCATTCTGACTGGATTAGTTGTTTGGAAAGATGTCTGTCTATGATCACCATTAGAGAGCTTAGATGAAGTCAGGTGACGCAATTTCTGATCATTTAGCATTGCCTGTGAATCAAGGAGGTGAAAGATTTCTTACTTGGGATGCGATGCGGATATGGCCGAACTGAACTCCATTTACAAAGAGATAGCATGAAGTCTGATGGATATGTGTATGCCTTGCATTCTTCAATTGTCCTCTCAATTGGGTGAGCCTTCCTCTCTGGTTTTACATGGACGCAAGTGCATGTGTACTACTTGTCACAGGAGTTGTGAAACTAAATCATTCCAGATTCAAGCTGGCATGCGAACTTCGAAGTGACCCACTTGTTCACTAGATATCCTGATCGAAATGTTACGTGCGTGATGGAAGATATCAATTACGAGCGTATCTCAGCACAAGAAGCAAATGAAGTTCTCAACATTGAGAAGGCCGGCTTCCGAAGTGGTCATTCCACTTGTGATCAGGTATTAGCACTTACTGCCTTCATTGAAAATGACTACCAAAAGAAATTAAAGACAGAAGCCGGCTCTCTCGATTTATCGACTGCATATCACACCGCATGGCACAAAGGACTCCTTCTGAAATTGAGCAAATGCCTCCCCCCATCGACTGTGAGCATTATTGAATGTCTACACTGTAATCTGGCACCTCCTAAAGCGGAAGAAATCTGCATCCTAAAGCGCCACACACACTAAAATTTCAGAAGGCTAAGTTGAATTAGTAGGCTAGCATACTGAAGAGAACAATAACCCTTAGACGTAAGCATCTGCATAGGAGAGCGTGAGTCACTGCTTGCCAGACAGCAGGAACGTTGTCGTATAACAATAGCTGCTATTGAGGACATCATAAGTTCACGTTGCTGTATGTACGTGAATCATTCTCCGCTTCATCTCTCCGAGGATATATAGCTGGCTTTGACTTCGAGTGGCAAGTTGACTTTCTGTCAGTAATATTGCAATTAAATTGTTTAGTGAAATTATCTGTTGAAGTTGTGCAGTTGTAAATTGCAAATATATGGGTATCAGGATGTCATGCCAGGAGACTACATCTTTCCCATCAACGTCGATCGAAATGGTGGATCAATGGAAAAGAAATATAATAAGACTTGAAGCCAAATGACCAAATCTGCATTCTACATTTTCTCGTGATAGTCAATCGTGAGAGATATACTGATCAATCTGGTTCATCAACTAACGGCAGCTCTGAAAAATGAGGTGAGTTTCCTGTTGCTCTGATAGCCTATTGGAAAGAGTTGTAATGCATGCATGCTGTATAGCACTAATGTAAATCGAGTCTGCGACTTCTGTAGTTAAAATGCCACTTTTCATAACGGGACTTAATTACTTTTTGCGGATAATGGAAATTATAAATTTCAAAATGCTGTAAATTTTCGAGGTAGGCATACATTGTATTTGTCAATTTCATGCATTCATTCACGTTATCTGTGCTCGGTGAAGCCTCTGAAAAGCAAATGCGCACTCATAGAAACTGCTAAAAGTACTCATCTGTTACAAGTGGCGTGTCCAATAAGGTTTCCGAACGAAGGTGGAAAAATAGTAGATGCACGCATGTGAAGGGTTGAGTGAATTGGCATATCAAGTTTAGGATTCAATGCAAAGTTCTAAATGCTTTGATGTACACATGTATCATTTATGTGTGGTCAATAATATTCAGAATATTCGAAAATTCGCTATTTCAATGAATTTTAATAGAAATACAACAATCAATTCTGTATTTAGTTTATTGGAGGCACACATTAGTTGAATGTAACCTGCTAATGTAACCATTTATCACCAACTGTCATGATAATCTATAGTCAGATAATAGTATAGACATCGAAAAAATGCAATAGACGACACTAGTAATGGGTAATTTGAGGACAAGACAAATTCAAAAAAATGGTATTTTTAAAAACGACATAAATTCATGAATTTGAACCCTTTTTCAGGTTTTTAAGACCTAAATTCATAAATTTAGGCGATTTTAAAAATACCCAATTTTTCAAAATTTTCAAAATCTCAAATTTGTGATTATGACATTTTACTCCCAAAATCATGACCGTTCAAGGACACCGAAAAAAATCATAAAAGTTAAGAATCTCAAATTTGAGATTAAGATCATTTTTTACTTTGAAAATCATGACCGTTCAAGGACACTGTAAAGTCAGAAAAGTTAAGAATCTCAAAATTTGAGAATTACAATTTTCACCCCCTTAAAATCATGACCGTTCAAGGACACCGAAAATCATAAAAGTTAAGAATCTCAAATTTGAGATTATGACATTTTTCTTGCTCAAATCATGACCGTTCAAGGACACCGAAAATCAAAAAAATGGTAATTTTAAAAACGTCTTTTAAATCCATTTTTCAGGTTTTTAAAATATGAGATAACTAAAATTATGTGACTAAAAATATTTCTTTAAAAATGGAAGAAACAAAAGTGGATGAAACAAAAGTGGAAGAAACCGCAAGAATATATCCTTCGTTATCATATGAACGTAGTTCTACTTTAATGAACATCGAAAAGATGAACAAAGAAAAACATAAAGATAGAGTACGTTATATGAAAAGAAATAATGTTATGAACAAGCGATGAAGGATGTTCACTAGTACTAACTGATAACATTAACACTTTCACTTAATGTTGTTGCGCTGCTTGCTGTTGCGCTGCTTGTTCTTCGTTAATTTGATTCATAACTTGTTCATAAGTTGGCGGCCCTGTTGTATCGACGTTGTTCGATAATATTGTTGCTTGTTCAATAATTTGTTCGTGCCGTTCTTGTGATAAGGTTCTATTTAAAGAAAATATTACTGTCTGCCGTTGTTCAATTAAGTTTAATATTTTCTTATCAATTGTATAATTGATGTGCGAGTCTCCGATATATTCACAAATTCTTCTCATATCCAAGTGTAAGAATATTTTACTTCGTGCTTGCAGATGTATGATTTCCCTTGTTAACTTCTGAATTCTTCTCCGCTTTGTCTCCAATCGAACAGATCTTTCAGTAGATCCAACCATTGTGATGATAAAATTTAAACTAAGATTGTAATGTGTCACGTTTTATGAATTGTGTGTGTGTTTAAATAGTAAGTGAAAATTATGAATGGTGATCTAAGCAAAGCGGCATTGTAGGTGAATGAAGTTTGCTTGACAACATACGGGTATGACATGACGGGCATGATTAAATGTACTTGAATGACAATGGGGAAATTGCACCGCATTGTAAATCATTTCATCGACCAAAATGCAAACCACACTACCGACCAAAACCAGAAAAGTTTTGGTTTTGGTTCGACAGTCGGTCTCGACTGTCGATACTGCGATATTGTATTGAATGATTGCTATAACAACAGAATATTCCCTCAAAGCAGAGAATGAATTAATAGATTGCTTTTATGTTATTAACGCTATGTTATGAATGCACAACCCGTATGATCCCCTTAAACAATCATGCGGTTTGAGAAATGTGGTAACAGATGTTGCTATTGTCTTAATACAGATAAAACAATCAATATCCTCTTGATGAGAGTTCATAAAAATAAAATGGAACATTGTTAAACAATACATTTTATTCCATTTAAAATGAGCAACATAAATGATTTCTCAAAACAATACGGTAAACAAACAACTACAAATTTTGATCTAAAGAAAATTGCTAATCAATTGGGAATAAAGAATTTTCACATATTGATGAGAGACGAATTACAATTGATTAAAGATGTGCGAAGCACTAACTCTGCTAATAAACCAATTCCTTATGTTATAACGTTTTAATTTAGATTAAATTAAATCATTTCAAAATCGAATAAGTAGTAAGGAAAGTCATCATTATGGAACAGTTTTAATTCAATACCCCCCTCTGACTTCTAGGGGTCCCTATAAGAATTTTTTTTTATTATAAAATGAGCAACATAAATGAGTTTTTAAAATTATATGGAACGCAAACAACTACAAATTTTGATCTAAAGAAATTCGCAAATCAATTGGGAATAAAGAATTTTCATGTCCTAATGAGAGACGAGTTACAATTGATCAAAAATAAGCCAACAGGAACCTTCAGTTCCCGGAACAAAGTTCCAACTGTAAATTTCGTAACCAATCTCCACACGTCAGATCAAAAAGGAGTACATTGGTCAGCAGGTATCTTTAATAAAAATCGAGATAATTACTATTTTGACTCATACGGACTTCCACCTACAAATGAAGTAAGAGAATTACTTGGAAATGGAATTTATAATACATTTCAAATTCAAAAACCAGGAACTACTTACTGTGGGCAATTATGTCTCTATGTTTTATTGAAATTACAGGAAGGAGTACCATTTCTAGATATTATGTTAGAATTGAACAAGGGAATTTCGTTCCCGAAACGTTAGTTCCAATAATAATGATAATTAAAAATCAAGCGAAGCTAGCTAAAGCGGCACCTAAAGGTTAAAACTCACTTCGTTGTAATTCATTTTGATAAAATCGGCCTCTGATATCTTCATCATCTAAATCTTTGATTTCGTAAGTAATCGGATAAGTTTGATTTATTTTACAAACTTCAAATATTTCTTTAGTCCAATAGCCAACAAAGCCTTTTTCAAATTTATTTTTATACTTAAATATTCTAACTCTATCTCCAATCTTAAATTTCGGCTTAAGTTTCTGCAAATTCGGATTACTCTCATTCGAATAATTATTTTCGAATATTTTCTTTCGTATTAAATCAGGTTCGTCAGAAGCATTGTTTGGAGTTTCTTCAATACCTGAATGAATCTTATTGTTATACTCTTCTACAACTCCTGGTAATATCTTCAACCATTTCTGATTTCCTCGCTCAGTAAATTTCTTAAAAAAAATATTTTTAATGATCTATTAAATCGCTCTATTACTACAGCCTTTCCTGCATTTTCAGTTGAATAAACAGTTTCAAATAGTGGCTTTACATTTCTGTTATAAAATTCCGATCCTTTGTCAACAAACAATTTTTTTGGCTTTCTATTAGTTTCTTTAAAGATTTCTTCAAACGCATATTTAACTGATAGACCACTTTTATTTTTTAAAGGCTTTACCCAAGCGTATCGTGTATATAAATCTATAACGGTCAATGCGTACTTAAACCCTCCTTCATTCGGCATATGAATAAGATCAGCACTCCAAATATCATCTTTATTAAATACTTTTACTTTCAATAAATATTTAGGCCTTCTGTATTCTTTATGAATTTCAGACGCGTAGGTTCCAACGTTGTTCTCAGACAGCTTTGCTGTCGTTTCATTTGCTGACGGATCAATACCCTGACCGAATAATATTTTTGCCTGTAAAGCTTTCTTAACAAACATTCTTTCAATTCTTTCTCTAAATGTAGGATTTTGAATACTACCTAATTCTTGTATCATTTTCTTATCTGCTTCATGTCGAGAACTTAGGTCATGATTTCGATAAGCTAAATCATGTCTGTAAGCTGCGGCATCTACTCTGTTTATTGGTTCTTCACCTGGTTTTGGATTATTATTCTCATCTAGTCTTATATCTAATCGAGTTCCTGGGCAGGTATATGAATGACCAGGAAGATGTTTTTCTTTCGAATATTTACTCCAAATAAATCCAGGAGAGTTTTCTAATGTTTTTTGTATGTCACCTCCAGTGTGCAGCCGACCGCTGTGCAGCCGACCGGTGTGCTGACAATTTAGGGGTTTATGTACTTTTAAGAGATAATTCAATAAATCTAAATTAGCAATTTTTAATTTAATTAAATTTTCGGAATTTGTAGAATTCATTTTAAAAGATAAAATAAATGTTTTACCTAATCAGACCAAAGGTCCTGAGGCTTTAGCCGATCGAACCAAAAGTCCTGAGGTTATTACCTTATCATACTAGGACTTAGATATATTCCAGAACCATCTTTAGTTTCCTTAATTTCTATTAAATCATCAACATTGTGGAGAATATTTTTAAGAACTCGTTTTCCTTCATCAACTAATTTTAATTTACTAATAAAATTATCTACTACTCCTTCTCCCTTAGCAACTTTCTCTAGCTCTCTGTTATGACGTTTTTGTTCTTCTAATGCTGCCTTCTCTGATTTATTTTTATTTACTGCTTGGACAATACCAGCTGTCCCACCTGCAACACTTCCCGCAGCTGCTATGCCACCTATTATTAGTGGAATTAATGGGAGAATCCCGCCATTCTTTTGTTCTTGTAATTGAATATTCTCTATCATTGGTTTACTTATGTAATACTTCTTTTTGTTAATCGTAATAGATTTAGGTGTGTTTTTGTCAACAATGTTACGTAATTTTAATTCAACAGTTTTATTATTATTACTTTTCGCTTCCGACATTTTTAATAAAAAATTTTAAGTTACGAAAATTTTTAATCTATTGTAGTTATGAAAAATTTTAATCTATTCTAGTTATGAAAAATTTTAAGTTAAGAATTTTTAATCTATTCTAGATATCAAAAATTTTAAGTTACGAAACATTTTAATCTATTCTAGTTATGAAAAATTTTAATCTATTATAGTTATAAAAAATTTTTAACTTAAGAACAAAGTTTTATAGGTTAATTAAAATTTTAAGTTACCAAAAATTTTAATTAACCTATAGAACTTTGTTCAGAGGCTTTAGCCTATCCTAGCCATCTTCCCATTAAGAACTTCAATAGAATATTTTACATCTTCTAGCAATAAACCATAAGCCATCAATGAAGTTGTGGAATCTTTTTTTTCAATATTAATTGTTACATCACAACCAGTCTTGATAATATCTTCAGATTGTGCACTTAAATCGAAACAGAAAACAGGATATAAATGTCTCCAATCTCCAGGAGTTAATTGTGGTTCAACTCCAAATTCTATACAAAGATTTCTATAAGCATCGTATCCTTCCATAAATTGATTATTGATATCATCGAATCTTAATGGATCAATTGGATATCGGGTTTGATTTAATGAAACTTGTAAACTTTGAATTGTATTAATATGCAAAAGATTGTTGTTCCTATCAAAATTTAGAGAATTATTTCTTTGAAATGTTAGTAATAAATATCTTGGAGTATTCGAAGTTCTAGTAAAATGCCAGTTAAATCTTTGTTCGGAAAAAGTTACTGAACTAGCAGTACGCTTTAGAAAATTTACTGGAATTGGTTTGTTAGTATTTAATCTTTTTGCAATAGCTGTTTCAACCTCTAAACTAGGAGTAATATGCTTAATCCACCATTCAAGTCTATCAATTTTTAAATATGCTTTTTTCCAGTCTTACCAAAAAAGATTAATTCATTATTTGCTGTACGATGAATTATTAATATAAATTTTAATTGATATGATATTTTGTCATAATCTAAATATCCGAATAATGGAGACAATGACCAATTTACTGTCTGTTTACTTTTCTTGTTAAATTCACGTCTTTCTTTATATGCACTATTGTTTGTTTTATTTAAATGTTTTGCAATATTTTCTACATCTTTCGCAATTCCTGCTGCATCTGTTCCAGCGTGAGATAAATCATCAACAATTATACCATCATTAGTATCAGGAAACCAACCTTCGATTTCATGCTTTTTATTATTTTCACCAATTGTTACAAATCTAAGCATTGTATCAATTACACCTGGAGAATCACTTATTGTTTCTATATTTTGAGTTGCAACATCTAAACGCATTTGTGTAAATAATCTTGGAAAGAAATTATTCTCTAATGCAATATTATCGCTATCTGGTAATGGTGTTGTAAAATTGGCATCACTATACAAGGAATATTCACAGTGTAAAAAGGAATCAGGTAAATATAAATAACTCTGCTGATTATCAACTTCAAAAATTAAATCACCTCCAGTATTCACTCTACTGGAAGATCCGGGATTCATAGCACTTCTTATATAGTCATTCTTTTTTTGATTGTAACTGACGAACGGAGGATCGTCTAATCTAAATTTATTTTCGATAAGAGAAGACATTTTTAAAAAAATAATTTGACTTTTTGTTTTTCTCATACACAGAAAAATTTTACTAAAAAAATTAGCTAAAAAATTTTTACTAAAAATTTTTTACTAAAATATAATTTTAGAATTTTGCTAGACCATTACCTCTTATTTCTTCAATTGAACGTTCTATGGCTACGCCTTTTTCTTCCCCTTTTTACTATCAGACCCTACAGCTATGTTAGCAATTTTGTTTTTTGTTTCCTCTGAAAGTTTTTTTAATTTTTTTAGTTCTTCAGAATCATTCTTAAGTTTACGAATAGTTTCTAGTTGTTTTAATTCGTTTTGTGACTTAACAGCATTTGATATTGCACTAGCTGTACTACCTATAGCAGCTGCTCCTTTTGCAGCAGATGTAATCAAATCTTTATTATTTTTAATTAAGTTAACGATACTTCCAATACCAGAAAAGATACCAGCCCCTTCTTTTTGAATTGTTTCTACACTGTCATAATGGTAAACAGATTTCATAGATGGTTCATGAGCAATTTTTTTATTTGAAGCAAAATGTTTAAGATTGTGTTTATAAATTATAGGCATTTTTTAGGAATAAATTTGACTTTTGGGGAAAAATATCTACGATTGGTTAGTAACCTGAGGACCTTTGGTCGGATCGGCTAAAGCCTCTGAACAAAGTTCTATTAAGATTTACGTTTGTGAATGGACAACAACTTCCAGATAACTTTATTAATTTTCTGTTGCACTTCATCTATTGCGTCAAGTAGCGCGTGATGTACTTTAATTTCTTTTCTATTAACTTGCATTTTCTGCTGATTAATCTTCAATGCCGTTTTAAGAGCATTTAACTTAATTTTAAGAACATCTAATTGTCTTTTAACAGAATCTAACTGTTCTTTATTTTCTTTAGAGTTTTCTTGTAAATTTTTCTTTAATTCATTTTCTAAATTGATTTTAAGATTTTTCATTTTATCAACTTTTTGATTAAGTGAGTTTACTTCATTTATTATTCTATTCATCTTTTTCATTTGTTGAGTAATTTTAGAACTTAATTCATCAACACTTTTTTGGAATGTAGTTTGTAACTGCTTTAAATTTTTTTAATTCTTTCAGGAAGTTTTTCTATTTCATCTTCTAATTGTTCTTTCAATAAATTTATCTGATTTTTATTTTTAATGACTGCAGATTTTAAATTTGTAGATAGTAATATTAAAATTTTTGATTGTTATGAAATCTTTTTAAAAAGTTTTGCTATATCTGCTTCTAGCTCTCTATCCTTTTTATCAAGTTTTAATAATTTTTCGTTTAATGATTTGTCATTAAGTTTTAGCAACTTTAATTCATTCATCAGTGGAACCATAACATCGTTGATATATTTTTCTTTTAAGTCATTGATTTGTGTATCAACATATTGTTTATTTGTTAACTCTGTATTTTGTTGCGGAAGAATAGAAAGATGCAATGGACCAGATAAAACGTCTCCAGTTTTCATGATATAATTTTCTATTTCTATTTCTAATTCACGATTATTCGGGATATATGCACCTCCACCAACATTTGGTAACATCATTTTTTAACAATAAAAAAGTAATTTTTTTTATATAATGAGAAAAAAAATAAAATTTTTTCTAATAAAAATAAAAAAATGGAAAATGCAAATTTAAAAAAATTAAATTCGCCCGTATCATCCTGCTCTTCTTATTCGACGAGATCATCGGGATTTGAAAATAAATGTTTTGATAATAATTATAATCCATGCATAGATGTAAATATTTTATTCGAATTACAAGCAGAAATATTTAGAGAACAGACTAAAGGTTTACCTTCTATAGAAACTAACTATTGTATTTTTCCAGGTGATCCATTTATTAAATTTATGGATATAGTAAGCAAATATAATGATGTTGCTTATGTAGAATTGAATAAAGAAAATATGGTTATAATAGGTCATAATAATGTTTATGGATTTATTAGAGCAGTTTTACCAATTAGTAATACTGATTGGATAGAAAATAAAATTATCAATTATATCAATATTAGAGAATTAGTTAAAAAATTAAAATCTTTTTCCAAAGAAAAAATAAGATTATTTGTTGATGAACAAAATCAATATAATATTCACATAGAGAGTAAAAAACATAATGAAGAATTATTATGTCAAGTTTATTATAGAGACACTATTTATAAAAAAGAAACATCAGAAATGCCACAAAGATATGATGATGATACATATATAGGATTATATTCAAACTTAAATATTAATTTATTATAATCTTATGTAAATGGTTTGGCACAGCAAGAGAAAATTTATATGTGGACAACACCTTATACTATTAACAATGACCATAATCATAATCATAATAATTTTAAAGAATCTGATAATAATAATTTTAAAGAATCTTATAATAATAATGATGATAATATAGATGATGATAATATAGATGATGATTCTGAAACATCTGAAAAAGGTGTGAATGGTAACAAAGATTATAAAAATATTAGTAATTATAAAAATTTAAGTGAAGAAAAATTTATATCTCAACATGATATTAATACTACATATAATCAAAATTTATCTAAATTTCATTTTCTTACAATTGAAAATAATAATGATGGAATAGTTGAAGATACTGTTAGACAACTATGTGTCGGGTCTACAAAATTTAAATTAGGATTTACATCTAATCAATTTAAAATTTTATCATCTTTAATAAAAACTAAAAATGATTCAGATTATGGTGGTGTTATTAAATTTTCCAAAAGAGATCAAAGACCAATATTTTTCTCTATTATATTATTATCAAATAATAAATATAATTTGGAATTAGATATTCCTATCAGGGAATGGCATCCTATCAGGGAATGGCATCCTATACCAAAAAGTGTAATTTATGATGTTGAAGAATCAATTTATGATGATGATGAAGAATCAATAGTTAGTGAAAATAAATTTAAATTATCTTTTGATAAAACGTTATATGATAAAACTTAATATGATAAAACTTAATGTGACAAAGAAAATAAAATAACTAAAGAACGTGAAATATATAATAATATAAAATAACTCTCAAGACCTTGATATTAGAATGTTTATATCTAAAATTAAAACACAAATTTTTTCTTTAAAAAATAAAAAAATGGAAAATACCAAGTTTTATTGTAACTTATGTAAAAAAAAGTTGCAAACAAAAAGAAGTTATCAATCTCATTTACAAAGTAAATTGCATTTACAAAATGTAGATCGAGTTGATGAAGGAAATATATTAAAATTAAATAATTATAAAAACTATCTAGAAACATTGCCTACTGATATAAAAGTTAAAAAAATATTTGATGATTATTCACATTCGGAATATAAAAAAGTTTTTAATAGTGAAGATGAACATGTACCAGATGGAAGATATTTATTTAGCGATACTGATGAATTTAACGAAATAGATGAATTTGATGAAACTAAAAAACCGATGAAGCGGAACGAACCGAAGGTTCTAGGGCTTCGCCAGAGAGTTCCTCGACCGTAACAGATATAAAATATTTATTTAATGAATCTGTTGAACATAATGAAACCGATGAAACTTTTTATAATGTATTAACAAACTTTTTCAAAATATTTAAGAAATCTTTCAAATGTTATATGAATGTAGAAGTACTTTATACAAAAAATGGACCTGACGGAATTCCTGAAGAAATAATACAAGGACATTTTACAAATTCACAAGAAATTCATAATGTAAATGATATACAACCCATATTTGAATCGATGATAAATAAATTAGAAAATTGTATAATTGAAGCCCAGTTACGTGATTCTGGTTGGAGATTTGTTAAAATACTATCTAAGAAAATAGTCATTGATAAATATAAAAATAATACTGGCGGTAGTTATGTTCCTTCACCTTTTCGTTCACCACAAATAATTAACATAAAAATGAAGATGATTATTGTTTTCTGTGGAGTATTATAGCACATTTACATCCTGCAGAATATCACAAAGAAAGACTAAGTCATTATGACAAAAAAGAATATATAAATGAGTTTGATCTTTCGGATGGTTTAGATGAATTTCCATATGATTATAATAGGTTAATAAAGTTTCATAAAAGAATAAAAATTTAATAGAAGTAAATGTTTTTGAATTAAATGTGAATTATGTTTCTATTGGTAATATTACTCCACTTTACTCAGATTCAAAAAAATTTTATTTGAATAATAAAAATTTATGTCAATCCGAAATAGTATACAATAAAAGAGGAAATTACATGCATCATAATATTTTTTACCAAGGAAAAATAATATGTACTGAAAAATTTGAAATTGTTAAAACACTATCACCAATAATGATTAATCATAACAACCACAAAGGACGTAATTATAATTATGATTATGATACCGATTATTTATCTTTATCTTTAGAATATCAACAAAAATTACAAAATTTAAATAAAAGTTTACAAAAATGTAAAACAGATTATCAACAACAATTAAAAATGTTACTACAAGAATATCACCATAAATATCAAAATAAGATAGAAACAATTCAAAAATTAAATGAAGAAAATAATGAAGAAAATGAAGACAATAAAGAATTAAATAATGAAGAAAATGAAACCAATCAAAAAATAAATGAATGTTTAAAAAAATGTCAACAACAATATAAAGAACAATATGATAAAGAATATATTTATCAGCTACAAATATTAAATCAAAATTATCAACAGTCTGAAAAAGATTTACAAAGATATATCGACTTAACACATGAAATATATCAAGATAAATTTGAAAAACTAGAACAAACAAAACAACCAGCACAAGCGAATATATTATATTATCAGGGTCATTTTATATTGTGTAAAGATGTTTCTATATTTACAAAAACTTCAGATAATGCTAATTTTACCTGTCTCCAATGTATGACGAGCTTTAGAACTAAAGAAGAAATGAATAGACATTTGGAGAATTGTCAACAAAACGAAGCAGTTGAAAATACTTTTCCTAAAGATGATTATTTAGAATACAATAAATGGTATTTGAAAAATAAAGTACCCTTTACTATTTATTGTGATTTCGAAGCATATAATGTTAACATAACACAAAATTCTGATAATGGTACGGGCCAAGCCCTAGAACCTTCGGTTTGTAAATATGAAAAAAGTGCACCTGAAAAAAGTGCATCTGAGCAAAGTAAAGAAAAATATTTATTTGAACAAAAACCATTATGTTGGGGAATGTACATTCACTCAAATTATCCTAATTTATTTAAATCAGAATATTTTCAATACTATGGTGAAGATAGTTCAGAAATGTTTACAAAGAAAGTAGAAGAATTACAAGGTCGCTTTTCACAATTGCTTGAAACAAATATACCAATGCTTCCATTAACGGATGAAGAAAAAAATAATTTTGTTAATGAAATAAAATGTTTTTACTGTGGAAAAGAATTTACAAATAATTATAAAACTGGCAGAGGTAGATATCTTGATAAAGTAAAAGATCATGATCATCTAAATGGATTATATAGAGGTGCAGCACATAATTCTTGTAATCTTAATGCTAATAAATTTAAATATAACTTTGTTCCTCTATATTTCTATAATGGTTCTAAATATGATTTCCATTTAATAATGAAAGATTTATTTTCATCTGAAAAATTACAACAACAACAAATAAATGTACTATGTAAACAAGAAGAAGAATATTTTTCAATGCAATTAGGTTGTATTAGAATTTTAGATGCATTTAGATTTTTTACTCCTTATTCATTAGATGTTATGGGAAAAACTTTGAAACCTGAACAATGTAAAATATTAAATAAATATAATTTAAAACCTTTAAAAGGCATATTTCCGTATGAATATATAACTGGAGATATAAATAGAATAAATGAAATAATGAAAGAACAAAAACTTCCTCCAATAAATAAATTTAAATCAACATTAAAACAATCACAATTATCTGAAGAAGATTATGCAGAAGCTGAAAAAAATTGGAGAGAGTTAAATTGTAGAACAATGTATGATTATACAATGAAATATCTACAGATAGATGTATTAATCCTTACTGATCTTTTTGAAAACTTTCGTGACATGTGTTTAGAATATTCCGGAATAGATCCATGTTATTGTTATTCTACACCAGGTTTAACATGGTTAGCAGGATTAAAACATACTGGTGTTAAACTTAAACATTATAAAGAAAATACATATGATAAATTATTATTTTTTGAATCTGGTATTAGAGGTGGAGTTTCATCAGTTTTAGGTAATAGATATGTTAAATGTTATAATAAAAAAGTAAATCCTGATGATTATGGAATAATGAAACCTTTATCTCCAGAAGAAAGCGATCAGTTTATAAAATTGTTTAATCAAAATATAGAAGGACTTATATCAAATGAAGTTAGTCAAGCAGCAGTTGATGAAATCATGAGAGAAAACTATTTGTTATATTATGATTTTAATAGCTTATATTCTTCTTGCATGATACAAGAATTACCAACAGGTGAAATGACATGGTGTAATATTCTTGATTATCAAAAAACACATGATGGAAATTATAATTTTGGTTATATATATGAAGTTGATTTAGTATACCCTGATTATATAAAAGGCGCAACAAAATATTATCCTTTCTGTCCCGAAAACAAAATTCCCAATATAGAAGATTTTTCAGATTATCAAAAGTCTATAATTCCTAAGAAATACAGACCAACAAAAAAACTTATGTTAACACAAGGTAATAAAGGAAAGTATGTTGTTGAAGGAAGAATGCTAGATTGGTATTTAGAACATGGAATGATTCTCACTAAAATACATCGAAAACTAGAGTATAGAAAATCAAAATGGTTAAAAAATTATATAGAGTTCAATATTGAAAAACGTAAAATAGCTAAAAGAAATAAAGATGATTTTGGAAACGTGTTCTTCAAATTAATGAATAATGCATTTTATGGTAAGACTTTAGAAAATGTGCGTAATAGACAAAATATTGAAATAGTTTATGATAGAGATAGGTTTCAAAATTTAACAAGGAAACCTACATATAAAAGAACTACTAGATTTAGTGATAATCTATGTGCTGTACATTTACGTCGAATCAGCGTAAAACATGATAAGTTTAATTTTATAGGATTCACTCACTATATTAGAATTAGCTAAACTATTTATGTATAAATTTATATATGATTATTTAGCACCTGCTCATGGCAAAAACTATAAATTACACTTTACAGATACCGATTCTGTTTTCTTAGAATTAACAATACCGTATAATTCTTCACTTGATGAAGAAATTAATAAAATAAAAGATATCATTCATCCTTCTGATTTATGTAAAGTAAAAGATGAACTAGAAGGAAATGAAGATTTCATAACAGAAGCTATATTTTTAAAATCTAAATGTTATTGTTATAATACAACTAATAATATTAAAACACATAAAACATTAAAAGGAATTTCAAAGGCATCAGTGGCTAATCAAATAACATTTCAAGATTATAAAAATGTATTATTTAATAATGAAATAAAAACAGCATGTAATTATAGACTTAATTCAAAGAAACATAAAATGTATTTAAAAGAGGAACATAAATTAGCATTAGATCCATTTGATGATAAAAGAAAAATTTTGCCTGATGGAATAACTACTGAACCTTTTTAATTTTCTAATTTCTAAGATAGACAAATTTGATATATATATATATATATATAAAATAAAAAAATAAAATATTATAACACTATATTTGTATATTTTTTATCACTCGGTAAACAAATCTTCTATAACTCTATCATGAATTTTTCATCAATATTAATTGTAATGAAGCGGTAATCTTTTGACCAAGCATTATTACACGATTGTTTAAATTCATCTTTATTTCTTACGCATAAATCTCTTAACAAATCACTTAAGTTTCTTGCATTTATTTCAAATAGTATAAATATATTTGCATTCTTTCTAATAACACTTCCGTCTAATGAATACATACTTTGTGTTAAATAAAAAACACTACAGTTATTATGTCTACCTCTTGTGAAATAATTTCTCTAAACTGACTGATTTTTATCATTAACACAATCATCAAAAATTACGCAATGTTTCACTCTTTTATCTAGTTTACTAGGATCTTGCATGTATGTCTACCTCTTGTGAAATAATTTCTCTAAACTGACTGATTTTTATCATTGACACAATCATCAAAAATTACGCAATGTTTCATTCTTTTATCTAGTTTACTAGGATCTTGCATATTACCACTATCATCTATTAATTGTATCTTTATATGCTTATTTTTATTGGATTCAACTAACTGATTATTTTTTGCTGTTTCTTCACACCACGAACTTATTTCTTCTTCATCTTCAGATTTTTCATATTCTTTGAATAATGAAGCAATTGTTGTTTTTTTAAGATTATTTTCAAATCCATATTTTAAAAATTGATAGACGGGTTGTTCTGTTGTTGTTGTATAAATTATGAGATTGTTATAATCCAAAAAGTTTGGTGTCGTTAAAATTTTAAATAATAGATACGTTTTTCCACAACCTGATCTTCCACAAATAACTGACAAAACTTTATTAGATAAATTTGGATGATGATTAAATTTAAGTTTTTTTTTATTTAATGGTAGTACTTCACTCATTTTTAATAAAAAAATTTTATTTTTATTTAATCTTTATTTTTTGTTTTTAAAGAAGAAGAATAAGAATAAGAAGAATAAGAAGAAGAAAATTAAACTTCTCTAGCTTCGCGTGGGAGTTTATACCTCCCGAACCAAAAGATTTATCATAATCTCTTCACCTCCAAAATTTATTTCTTGTCCTTTCTCATCAGTGATTCTAATGTTAATGTTGTTAATAGTTTTTCTTGTAATAGGAAGATATATTAATGTTTGGGGAAATAAATTTAATCTATAACCAATGGGTACAGTAAAAGCTGGAAAACTGAATATTAAATTTGACAATTTACCATTTATATATCCTCCTTCAATAATGTCACAATGTACAACAATTGAATTTATTTCAGTTATTTTTGGAATCTTCTCACTTAAATGATAACCTTGACTATAAGTTTGTTTATTAAATCCTAATAGCTTTGACAATGATCTATCATGATTAAAATCAACTTGATGATTTTCGTCTAAAGTAAGAGAAAATTTATTAACTGCCGGTTCAACTGCAAAATGTAATTGTTTCTTATCTTTAAATGGTATACCTAAATGTCTCTTAATTTCATTTGATATTGATTCAACTTCGTAAGAACCAGGAAGAAAAGTTAGTATTTTCCATGTTTTACCTTTATCAGTAGAATATCTAAATTGGTCATTCACATCTTTGATAACGTTTTGAATAGTGTTAAATGTGGAGAAACTAGTCAATGCAATTTGATAATTTTTATTTTGTTCCAAATGTAGAATGGGTTCTAAATTACAAGTGTGTGATGAAGTAGTTGTTATAATTGTTAACGTCGTACTAAATTTTGATGAACCCAAAATCTCTGTTAAATTTTCTAAATGATTATTAATTTTGTCAAAATCTACTGATGATAATTCTCTCGAAGACATTTTTTAACTAAAAAATTTGAATAAATATTATAGATAAAAATCGTAGATAAAAATCATAGATAAAAATCATAAATAAAAATCATAGATAAAAATTAGAAACAACATATTTCAGCTACGGGCGAAGCCCTAGAACCTTCGGTTCGTTACACTTTTATAATCCTCTTCATTTAGAATCTTCTTTTCTAACAGTCTTTTCAATATAGCATGAATTTCATTGAAACTAGAATTATGTCCTTCTTTTATTGCAGATATTAAAATATTTAATCTATTTAGTAATTCTTGTGGATCATCTGGTAAAAATACAGTTGTTTCTGTTTTAAAACCTTTTCCTACTTTAACTCCCGTTGATAATAAATTTTCTAATTGTTTATAACGTCTAAGAGATTTTGCTGCACCAACTCTATCTAACATAGCTTTATATTTTATGAGATCTCCTACAGCATAATTTTTTAAATCTGCTCCTCTTAAAAGATCAACAAAATTTCTATCTAAATTAAAAGGAGATTTATCTGGTGAAAAAATTAAACCTCGAAAAGGTTGTGGAAATATTTCTTTTTGTCCGAGATAAAATCCAGGTATTGTTCTTCCATCTATAAATGAAATAGAATGTTCAAATTGCATAGATTTTGGTAATTTCTTATTAAAGTTTGATTCTAGTAATCCATAGTCATCTAATATAGTTTTGTGCTCTGGATCTGTTATATCAATTTGTTTATCATTATTTGTAAGTTCTTTTTCAAGAGTTTTAAATGGTTTCATAGTTTTTTCAAAATCAGTTTTTACTTGCTCGGTTTGCTGCATTTTTTCAAACATATCAGATTGAATACCAGCTTTTATCATTCTATGTTGAAGATGATTTTCTTTCATAATATTTCTTTGTTTTATTAACTCTTCTAATTGTTTTATTCTTTTTTGATTATCAGCTCTAATTTTATCCATTTTTAAAATATAATATTTGAATTTTGTGGTAACATTGGAATACAACAAAAACATTTTACTGAACAAATTATTTTTTTATTGCTTTGTTGTCTGACATCTTTTCGTTTAAAGTTTTCTCGTTTCAAGTTTTGCTTAATAAAGTTTGCTTAAATTTTCGCTTAAAGTTTTTAGCTCTTCTAAAAAAATTTTATCATTTTCTTCATTAGAAATTTTGCCATCACTAAAAGTTTTACCATCACTAGAAATTTTGCCATCCTGTTTATTCTTATCATCAACTTTTTCTGACTGTAATTGAAATGATATTTTATTAGCTTCATTAGCTATTTGATCAAATTTTTCAATCTCATCTAACGTAATAACATTATCATCACATACTCTTTGAAAGTAGTAATGCAATTTGTCATAGACTTCTTTAATATGTAAATGCTTAGTTTTTAATGATTTTCGTTTCTTAGTTATTAAAGATTTATCTAACATTGTAACAAGTGAAGTTGTAAAAACACCCGTACCTGTTAAAGCTGTAGCAACTACTGGAATTACTAAAACACCTGAAGATATAACAATTGTTAAAGCACCTAAACTTATTGTTAAGAATATGCCAATTCCTTGTGTTACATTCTTAACATTAGACCATCTATTTCTTAATTTTTTATAATGCTCTAATCTTAATAATAATTGAGATTCCTTATCTTTCATATAACGTACTCTATCTTTATGTTTTTCTTTGTTCATCTGTTCGATGTTCATTGAAGTAGAACTACGTTCATATGATAACGAAGGATATATTCTTGCGGTTTCTTCCACTTTTGTTTCATCCACTTTTGTTTCTTCCATTTTTAAAGAAATATTTTTAGTCACATAATTTTAGTTATCTCATATTTTAAAAACCTGAAAAATGGATTTAAAAGACGTTTTTAAAATTACCATTTTTTTGATTTTCGGTGTCCTTGAACGGTCATGATTTGAGCAAGAAAAATGTCATAATCTCAAATTTGAGATTCTCAACTTTTCTGATTTTACAGTGTCCTTGAACGGTCATGATTTTCAAAGTAAAAACTAATCTTAATCTCAAATTTGAGATTCTTAACTTTTATGATTTTTTCGGTGTCCTTGAACGGTCATGATTTTGGGAGTAAAATGTCATAATCACAAATTTGAGATTTTGAAAATTTTGAAAAATTGGGTATTTTTAAAAACGCCTAAATTTATGAATTTAGGTCTTAAAAACCTGAAAAAGGGTTCAAATTCATGAATTTATGTCGTTTTTAAAAATACCATTTTTTTGAATTTGTCTTGTCCTCAAACGGTCTTTTACCCATTACTGACACTGAAGGACATTCGTTTCCATTATGTAGTAGAAGAATTGTCTTCAGTCTTTCCTGATTTATACATTTAAGAAGAAACATCTTTGTAAACATATGCTTAAAATTTCTCATTCAATCTTTTAAACGTTTTTATTCAATCTATTAAAATTCTGCTGCCATTCTGTTGTGAGCTCGCTTGATAAATTTCATCAAAATATATGAAATTCCGCATGTTGAACTATGGGCCAACAGACTACTGACAAATTAAAACTTCTACTTCTGTGTAAAATCTTCTGCCAATAAATATCCTCCTTGTCAGTATTCAAATATCCGCGGTTTTTCTACAATGTCCAGACATTATTGGATGCAAACGTATTTTTAATGTGCGGCGTTAAGTGTTCCACTTCTATAAATATTCAGTCCACCCTGTTGGCTACTTTTAAAAGTAAATCCATTTTAGCAATGAAAGTATCTTTCATACTCTATTCATATTAATCATTATTATTAAGTTCCCAACGTAGCATGATATCTAGGCAAAAATAGACTGCAGCACTAATAGGAAAGACTAAACAGTCATCAACACAAAAAGAGAAGATTAATTAATTAATATAGAATGTTTCTATTCTGTAAAAATACATGATAAGGTAATTCTGATAGCAAGAAAATGTTCGCCTATTGAATGGAACTTTTTTATTCTTTTTTTTATTATTATTTTTTTTACGTCCTTGTATCCTAAAGTTTATTACTTTTTTCCTTTCACTCCATAGTTCCTAACTAAAATTCCTTTTTCTTTTCAGCAATCATTTCGACTGGAATATCATTGAATACTAATATATGGCGTCCAAATATTATATATGTGCTTTGACGGATGCAGCATCTATGCCATCACGGTACATGCAGTCTTGTTCTATCGCTGTACATCCGCTCAGCCTGCGTCTTCTGTCTCGCTACCTCGTGTGGTGCTTCTCTCCTGCACCTTCTTTTCAGATTCCAACCGGGTGCCAACGTTGGGCCTCACTGGACATTCCAAGCAAGGCTGTCATTGGCGATCCGACACGCACTCTGCCTGTTTCAAAGCCCCCGCGCGGCCAATAGGTGCTGCTAAATCGTCTTCGCTGCCTGACAAGTCCCTGTCGTGACATGCTGCAGAGATGGGGCCTTCGTGATTCTCCTCTATGTGACTGTGGCGAAGTTCAGACGATGGAGCATATCTCTGACGTGTTACATATATATATATATATATATATTAAGGAAAAACAACAACTGTTTCTTTCAACCGAACATGTTTCTGAGTTATTCACTCCATCTTCAGCAGCATACAAGAGTCCGATAAAGCAACAGAAGTTAGTTTAAATACATATCAGCGTAAAATGCATGAACCGATATCCATCATTTATGACGCGCAAAACTACGGAGCTATAAACTACAAGCGAAATCCTCCACAAATCATTTTATAAATTGCGTTTGTTGATTTACAATTCATGTTTTTTCGAAAATTAAGATGTAATCATTCGAAAAAACATGAATTGTAAATCAACAAACGTAATTTATAAAATGATTTGTGGAGGATGTAAAAAATTCTACATCGGCCAAACGGGGGATGTATTTCGACATCGGCTGACGGTACAGCGCCAGCAAATCAAAGACAGTAGATACTGTGTGCTAAGTGTCAGTAGACACATAGCGAGCTGTGGTGGCGGTCATTTTAGTGCTATTCCTTTCTTTCAGTTGTCCCCGGACGCTAATCGCTTGGACCGTGAGTCCAAGGAAGCTATGTTCATTAATTTATTTCATCCTTGCCTCAACGCTGTTTGATTTCTTTTTCTTTGATTTAGATATGATATCTGAAATTTCTGTACAATTTCGTTGAATAAATCAGTTGATTGACTTGACAAGCCAGAAACGGCTGAAATCGATCGGCAGCTGATGAAAGTTGCTTTTTCTTTTGTAGTATTATTTACATATATATATATATATATACTTATCTCCTGTCTCAGCTCCACTCACATGTCCTGTCTCTGCACCACATCCCCTGTCTCTGCTCCAATTTTCAAGAAATTCATATATCTAAGTCCTGTCTCTGCACCATTCACCCCTGTCTCTGCTCCACAACATACTGTCTGTGCTCCAAAACCCCATGTCTCTGCACCATATATCATGTCTCTGCACCACCAAAACGGATTCTTTTTGAAAGAACGCCTGTCTCTGCTCCAGTATTCCATGTCTCTGCACCTTTTTGTCCTGTCTCTGCACCACATGTAAACGAATTCTGTTCAGACTCACGCAACTACTTAGCATTCCGATAACGTTACCTACAGGAAAGCATTTACCATGGCAATATTATCAAATTAAATCAAATCTTCTTTTTTTAAGTAACTATAAAATGAGCGATGGAATGATAACTATCTACAAACTAAAGAAAACAAGTTTGCTGTAAGGCCGAATCAAAGAAGATCTGCATGGAACTTTTGCATTTTAATACTTGACACTTTTTCTAACATTCTAATCACAATAGCACAATATTATAATTTTAATTATGTGATGCTTTGCCTTCGATTTCAATGTTGTTGCACATAAATACCTCTAAACTGACATCATTTCGAATGAGATATGATATGGGAATTGTTAAAAATGTACGTTTAAATACTATCTTCTGAAAGTTTGTCTTCACTAAGAAAATAGGTCGGCTGATTTATAAAAGTATTAATTGGGAATCTACATTTTATGTTGAGTTTACCAAATAACAAAGTTAATCTTTAAATATCGTCCATTCGGCAGATAGCCGTGTTGAAACATTTTCTCCGCTTTCGAGGAGGAGTGTTCACTGCGAAGTTATAAGCAGATGCCTGATGCAAACCGTCGGTAGCACCTGTTCCGGCACCACCTCTTGTGGTAGCATCTCCCGTTGTATTTACAGCAAAAATACCACCATTTATTACAGACAATGCCTCCGTGAATATTAAACCCCTCTTTGCTGTTCCTATACGTACAGATGCAGTGTAGCAGGGATCACGTAGTCAATGTTTGTATGCTTACTCCCGAAGCACTGGAGTGGAGCTTTACACTCCGATACAAATACACTGATTGCCGATGAATGGTGAATTTGAAACCTTTTTGGAATTGTAAATCCGCTGATTAACTTGCAATTACAAAACATCCCTCTAAGTTGAGTAAGACACATTCGAATTTTAGATAAGGGCCATAGTTACATTATTTATTCGGTCTTTTTGTAAACTAAAAATTAAAAACTTTCTTTAGCAATTCAGCTCTAACTTAACTATCACACTCATTACATTTATTTCATGAAGCATGACTGATTCACAGGCTTCCCGTTGGGTATTGGGATTCCCATTGGGATTGGGCCACCAAAAATTAAATAAGGTAGCACTACCAGGTTTTGTCCACGAAAGAAATGACATACAAAAATTAAGAAAAATGAGCATATGTTTCATACTAGCCCATTATGGAAGGAATTTATTCTTTATTACTGAAAGTTGCTTCAATTGATAATTAATAGGTATGTTTTGGAAGCACAATGCTAAAATAATGCAATGACATCTATAGAACACTATAGGCCTAATTTTTTCTTCAGGTCTACACCTTATTAGGAATAAGCCTAAATGAATTTGTGGTTTTGTTTTCCTCTTTCATTCCATCCTCGAAATCAAGTTTACATTCATTTGAAACTTGTGATTCAGATTATCGCACATCGTTATTTCTTTCTGATCTATTGACGTGAATACATGCAATTGTGAAATTACCGGGACAATGAAAAAAATTCAGCAAAATTTGCAAAAGGAATGATAATTTAAAAATAAGGAGGAAATAAAGGATGAGGTGGAAAAATGAGAAATGGAGAATGATTTTCGGAAAAGCGGAGAATAATGAAAATAAAGAAACTCCTGGAATCACGTTCGGATTTAGAAATAGGCATGGAAGCCTGAGATTGAATCGAAAATTCTTGGAAATTTTTCTTAGAGAAAGATTAAGTGGGAGTGAACGTAAACCTAATTTTAATTGAAGTCGTCAGTAGAGCCGTGAAATTTGATTTTGCGTATCAGAATTGTTTTGTCAAAAACGTCGCCGTCCGGACCATTACTCTCTTGGACAAGCCCAGCAGAGACCGTACCCCACATTATTCTGAAGAAACTAAGCAACTAACAAAATTCCTCAACTGAAAGAGGCAGCAAACAGAATTCTATCAATCCTGGACCCAGCGCGGATTTAGACAATATTTAGTGAAACTGGAATAACAATTTTCCCTTAGCGTCGACGCATATATGCCCAGACCCAGTATGAGCCCTGGTGTACCTCCAATGTCAGTAACGAGTACAACATCCGTTGAAATCTCTGTTGATTTCGGGAAATGCAGACCTTACAAGATCTGGGGAGGCAGTGAAAAGGGTTCTCGATTACGAGAACGAGTAGGCCAACTATGCATATGTGCAAGTACCTACTTCGAACAAGTTCTGCAGAGATTTTTGGAATCAATGATTTGTTTTAAGGATTTATTGATTGATTCATGCTACCAATGTCATCCTCAGTAAATAAAGAATCTATTATTATTAAGGATGCTTTAAGGTTTTTTATACAGACCGTTTCCTAAATCGTTGCACAGCACAAAAATTCATGCGTGTTTTGTATAGACTATTCTCATAAAATGTAATCGCAAACTGATAACTAATTTCTAAATTGATTTACTTGGTCAGCAGAGACACTTGGTTTAGAAAACAGTGTGGTTTGCTTACATAAATGAAGTAATGAGTGATGGTCTGTTTTGTTATTTTGAGATATCAAGTTGTTGACCATCTTATCACTCAGTCGTGTCATGATTGATGAGCTGCTCCTGTCGATCCATTTGTCGGACGCAAAGAAAATGCTTTTGTTTATTGTCAACTGGTGCAGACGAGACAAGTCCTCCTCTGATCTGATGTTAAAAATCTTCTGATCTCAAGTGAGGGAAATTATGACTCAACCAATGACTGAGTATGGTAATGTTACAAATTTGAAGTCTGCCATTGAAAAGATGAGTACATATTCTCGGAGCTGATTAGACAAGCATTCTTTTAAATCCAAACTAGAAAAACTCCAGCATTAATGCAACAAAATATATTGTTAAAAGTTGTCTGTTGTTGACCGCAGAAAACATTGCTTCATCCAACAAATAGCGCAAAATCAGGTAAAAGTGTAAGCTGAATGAAATTGTGCCAAATGTTGTCGAAATTCGAAGAAATGAGAGCTGATCAAAGGCGCGACTCAGTGGTGATAATCTTAATTTACTATAGTGTGAAACTTCGTCTGTAGGCATCGGTGAAGACAAAGGCTTTTGCAATCATACACATGTCAACAGAGTCACGAAAGGTGTTTCCATTACTTTCGAGTTGGCCAAATTTGAGATAGTGCTAACATTCGTGTACTTTGAGAGAACGAACAGGTAACCTATACATTTGGTAACATATGAAAGAACTGGAGTGCAAATAGGAAACGCTTCTCTAGGTACAGAACAAATTCTACAAACGCCTGCTGATGATATACGTCCATTTGCTTGAGCTTTTCATAAATCGAAATGCGATGATACAGCAGCTGAGAAGATTATCACTACAATGTAATCTGGGAGTATAACATGCAGATCTATCATCCAATGAGCAAGCATGTAATTTCGTCTATTTTCCGTTATCACCCAAAATTACATTTACTCGTAATTATATTTTATTAGACACGTTTCATGCAGCAATGACAATTACATGCAACAGCAAACAAACTATACTCACACGAAGTGAACAGTGAATTTAAGGAAAATTACAACAGCGAATTATGAAATAACTTAAGAAATATAAGTCTTCGAAGGATAGGCCTATGGGTTGAAAAAGTCAACATTTTCAATTCAACTGCATTCATGAGAGTTCTTAGGAAATATGTTCTCTCTTACGAATTATCTAACCACAAGGTTTCACAGTCGTAAGCACTTTTGCGTGTCTGGTCCGTCTAATGGGTAGCCAAAAAGTGAACAGCAGAAAGAAGATGAATCAACACTACCATGAAGGTCGAACATCGTACGGGCGTATGTATCAAATATTGTTTTACTTACAAATCTCAAAACAGAAAAAATCCAATATATTTGCATCTACAAAATAAAATAAAGTACAAAAGCTACGATGCATGGCTTGTGAGGACGTGTCCAGAGGACTTTCGTCGGTTAGGCAAATAAACACCGCACAAGTGTACACGTGCGATTCAACAATTGAATATGCATATATAATTGATGTATGTATTGATATTCCTATATCTCCTATTCCATATGATGGGCTGCGACACATATCCTTAGTTAAATTTAGAACAAAATAAAGGACCTTCTCAATTCTCTGAAATATAGGTCTAGAAGTAGGAATGTAGGTCTACACCGAGGCCTGCAGTAGGCTGGGTTATAGGCCCAAATGTTTTTAGACAACCAATACAATCATTTACAATATAATTCATATACAATACATTTTTGATGCTAGGATTCTTGCCTGGATTCGGTTGGGTTAAGATCCCAGTGGAAATTCCTCTTAGGATTGTGCTGGACTACCATGTCCACCGAGAACCATGCTGATTCAGTCTCTCGTTCAAATAGTTGTGAAAAAATATAATGGCACACTTCATGGGAATTCATGTTTGGACCCTTTCATTGCCTTCACCACCAGAGACTCTGACCATTTCACCTCCAACTTTGCAAGACTGGTCACCACTATCTCATGAAGTGGTTGTGACTGATTGTATTTTAGTGTCTTCTAATTCTATTCTTTCATTTGACACTGCAGCAGTAAATAGGTCGACTACATGACACAATGAGTTGAATTTTACATTGCCATTGGAGAAGGCATCCAACATGACGTGATGACATGTTCTGAACGCAAAAGGAAATACTGAGTTATGCCTTTTTGCATATTTTCCTAATTGCGTACAATCGGATTTGACTCACCAGTCACGCTGCATTTCAATATCATTTTAGATAAAGCATGAGTTCTTTGTCAACTTGACACAGCAACTATTTACATTGATAGATTATAGAATGAGCAACAGCAAGGGAAAGGTATCATATAAGAGATCTGTCACATTAGCACGCATGGAACTAAAATATTTGCGAAAATTTAAATAAGCAAAACGGCTTTGTAATAAATATATATAGTATTTAAACAAACATAGTGTAAATCTGACATCGCTTTCAAAGAGCGTTCTTTTCGTTGGAAAGGAAGTGAAACAGCAAGTAGCTTTCCTACATGTGTACATTTACTCCCAAATCAATGCAATTTATCTTCATATTGCCCTTGAGTTCCATGTTTTGATGTTCCCGATTTTATTGTCCAACACACTAAACTCGGATCTTTTGTTAATCTTTCTGTTTGTCAAATTAAGAGCAAAATAATTGACATGATTCCTTAAAAATATAATTGTGGTAATCCATGGATCAAGCTGATGGGGAAACAAAACTTTCCAGAAATAAATTTTTACCATTTTGATGCCAAGTGGTGCAGAGACCACGGTAAATATATATAATTTTTACATAATATCCACTAAATGAGATCAGTCGGTTGATGAAGCCTCTTTTTTGTATAAGATTGATACTGCAGACAATGTTGCAGATGTTTTGACTTATTTGCGGTCAATGCAACCCTTCAGTACATCCGTACTCCCATTTTTTAAAAAAACTAATATATCCCTTTTTTTAATGTTTTTTCAATGTACAGAGGAGAATAGTTCACCATACTAGCTAAAAAATCTGGCTATATCTGCCCAAACTATGCTATTATTGATGTGCACTTCCGAACTCAACAACAGAACCATTGTTTTGGAGAAATATGCAAAAAGATTACATCTTGATGGTGCAGAGACAGGATTTAAATACAAAATTTCCGATTTCAAGTCATGATTAAGACCATTTATCATGCTCAGATTGCAAAACGAGCTACATATTCGGTTTCTATGCCTAATGATACATAATATAACGTCATAAACTCAAAAAAAATTTGGACGATCTTGTCGACCCTCATCCATATTTCTCGTTTATTCTAGTATGCCCGACAACCCTATTTTCTTGTTTGAAAATCGGAAAATATATATAATCTTCGATATATATTATTCCATGAATTTCTTCTGATGACACTTTCGGTGGAAAAATGTTATAGGAGCATGAACATTGGTAGAAAATGCGATGTTCCACAAAATTTCATCGTCCAATTCTGCCAAATAAAGTGGCAATCCGCGATTTTGGCCTGTAGGAATAATGTCAAATTTTCAGAACAAGTGATGTTTCATGAGCTCCAAACATCATCCCAATGTATTTTAGCGCATTTCCAAGGTTGACCCGAAGTTTTGGCACCTCTCGAGTTGATCTTCATACTCAAATCCGCATTTGAAAAACTCGACTTTATTAGTGGAGCTGAGACAGGAGATAAGTATATATATATATATATATATATATACGAAAAAGAAAATCCCAATCTCGAAGATCAAAAACTAAAATGTCCACCAACCGGTTGCGTCCGTTTACGGACTTGTCAAGGTGGTAAATGAATTTCTATTACATAAATTTAATAGTACAGGAAATTTCAAAATCTAAACATGATTATGGACATAGCAATTATTACATAGACATGAATTATAATCGTTTATCATGGGGTATTGGTAATTTGGTCTGGTTTTTACAGATCTATGTCTCCAATTCTTTGAGTTACTACGCCAATCATTGGGTCTGCAGTAACGAAAGTAATCATAATTGTCTGTATCCCTTTTTCTCCAATCTGTTCTCATTGAGTTATTTGTATTTTGTTTATATCTCTAATTCTCGTTCCTTTTATTTGTTTGTTTCCATTTACTTGAGCTGTTGATTTGTATTAAATGTTGGTCCGAGTAGAAGAATGGTTCTTTATCTGCCCAAATCATTATACTGTTTGCTTCTTCCTTTTCAGTAATTTCTTTCCATAGATTGATTTGTACTTTTGATTCTTGTTCATCGTAATGTTGATTTATAAATTCTATAAATCGAAGGAATCACAAGGTATTACTGATTTGAAAAAAGAAATTAACGGAATGAATGGAGAACTAAGGAGCCTATCAAACGAAATCAAGAAGGCAAATGTACCTACTCTAGATTGGAGTAAAAGATTGCAACAACGCAAATTCGCCTTCTATGAGGTGCATAGGAACATTTCTCTTGCAAATATTTACCAAAAAGCTCTAAAAGAAGAAACTCCGAAGATACCAAGGAAACTGTTCAAAGAGCCTGTCAAACAGCATACCGAGGGTGAAAATATCTTAAGAAAAGATTTTTTTATTACTAAATGCGAACATGAAATTAAAAGACTGAAATTAACCGCTAATGTGAAAGAACAAATAGTAAAGAAAATTGATAAAGAAATGATAGAATTTATAAATCAACATTACGATGAACAAGAATCAAAAGTACAAATCAATCTATGGAAAGAAATTACTGAAAAGGAAGAAGCAAACAGTATAATGATTTGGGCAGATAAAGAACCATTCTTCTACTCGGACCAACATTTAATACAAATCAACAGCTCAAGTAAATGGAAACAAACAAATAAAAGGAACGAGAATTAGAGATATAAACAAAATACAAATAACTCAATGAGAACAGATTGGAGAAAAAGGGATACAGACAATTATGATTACTTTCGTTACTGCAGACCCAATGATTGGCGTAGTAACTCAAAGAATTGGAGACATAGATCTGTAAAAACCAGACCAAATTACCAATGCCCCATGATAAACGATTATAATTCATGTCTATGTAATAATTGCTATGTCCATAATCATGTTTAGATTTTGAAATTTCCTGTACTATTAAATTTATGTAATAGAAATTCATTTACCACCTTGACAAGTCCGTAAACGGACGCAACCGGTTGGTGGACATTTTAGTTTTTGATCTTCGAGATTGGGATTTTCTTTTTCGTATCTATATTGCCATTTTTGGATTTCAACTTTTCACTTTATATATATATATATATATATATATATATATATATATTATATATATATATATATATATATATATATATATCACAGCAAAAAATGAGATTTCCAGCCAAAGTAGGTCAAAATTTGCATTCTAAAATTTGATTTGTTATTTATACACCGAAGATGAGACAGCTATACCAAATTAACATTACCATTAGAAAGTTCACGCACGAAGTATCTTTGGCTGTGACTTTCATGTGATTCTGAGCATCTGAGCAATATTTTGGAAGATTAGGTTTATATAATAGCATCTACATGTATATACACTGTAAATCGCTGGATACGAAAATTACATACAAACACATACCAAAATCACATACAATTTGAAACTTACATCTGATACGAGATGCTTGCATGTTTACAGAGACTTGGTATGTTTTTCATACCACATCTCACTTACTTTCGTATGTGATTGGTATGTAGCGATGCGAACTATTCTATCTGTGATTGGCTGTTTTACATTGAAATACGAGTTGTTGGTATGTTTTATATACGAGACCCGATGCAAATTCATCCTTATTCGTATGCCTCTGGTATGTATTTCGTATGTACAGCTTTAAGTCACTTAGCAAAAAATAAATGTATTACATACTGCTGTCAAATAACTTTTCCCGGTAATACTAGTCGTGAATAGTTTTTGTTTGATAGAGTGATATTCAACTAGATTAGATTTACTGTGAATTTTATGCTTCACGAGTTGTGGTCATTGCTACTTGTCTAACAACATTAACAGGACGTTTAGTTAGCTCTACTTTAAGAACCAAGGTGATAAACATCAATTCATTCAATCGTAATTTTTCGTGCAATCATGTTGACTTATATATCTCAAACATAACTATTTTTGCGTTCATGAATTGTAATGTGTTTTTATTTCGGATTGATAATACGCTTAATTTCAAAATTACATAGTGCATAATTGTTGATGGTTGAATACTTATTGATTCTTCATGAAATGCCTTAGACTTGCATGTACTAAAATAGAATTCAGTATTGTAAGTTTGACTCTTGAATGTCATTCTTCTTTCTACTTGCAAAACAGTTGTAACAATAGTGTTTTCTTTATTGACAAAAGGCCTTCAGCCAACATACTTTAGGCATCATTGATGCTTTCCTCTAACATTGTGCTGGTATGGCTTTAGCAAACTTGAAGCAAACCACATTTGAAATAACATACGAAAAGCATACAAATATATATCAAGAGAATACCGAAATATACCAAAAAAATATTTTGGTATGCATCCTTCGTATGTGATTGATATCGAGCGATTTACAATGTACTACACCATTTTACCACCAAATTGGCAAAAGTGCGCCACCAAATTGGCACAATGAGAACACCAAATTGGCAAAACGGGAATACCAAATTGGCACAATGGGAACACCAAATTGGCACAGTGGGAACACCAAATTGGCAAATTGGGAACATCAAATTGACACATTTTTTACAAAACAAGTTGCTAAGTTATAAGCATAATAAAGCAATGTATGATCTTGAATGGAACATGGCATTGCATTCATTCGTTCCATGATTTTGATATTTCATTTGACAGATGAATGGAAACGAATATTTTCGTCACTCTTCTTTCAGATACTATGTAAATCGCACACCGGTTGATTGTATGTCAAATATATTAATGGCGACACAGTCAAGAAGATATCTATGATTCCCATGGTTTGAATAAGTAGGTGAGACAGTGATTCCATAGCAACGAGTATGACAAATTCTCACTCGATAAATTGTTTCGTCATTTTACAACCAGCATCATAAGACGAGATGGCACCGAGAAGAAATACATACAAGAAAACATCCGAACAGCACAAACAACTGATTTTAGACGAAGAAGAAGCTGGAGGAGTTCCCATTGGCCTTGCTCAACAGTTGGGTATTAACAAGAGAACGGCTTATAACATCCTCAAACGTCAGACAGCAACAATGAAACCGAGAGGTGGTAAAAGATTAAGTTGCACGAAAGTAAATCAAGACATCAAGCATCGCTTACTGCGCTACTTGGAGGATCATAATGATGCGACCTTAAAGGAGTTGGCGAGTTCCGTAAACAATGTTATTTCAACAAAGACTATAGCAAAAGTATTGGATGGTGAAGCTATAACAACTAAAATGATTCGACCTGAACCAATCGGCAAGTATACGCCTGAAAATATTGAGAAGCGGAAGGAGTTCGCTGAATACTATTTGGAAGATCATGGCTATCGTGTTCACGTGGATGAATCGAATTTCAATTTATTCACGAGGTGAAACATTGGTCGATCACCTAGAGGTCAAAGGGCCTATCGTAGGTTTTCACAACTCACGAGGGAAAAATGTCAATATTCTCCTCGCTGTGGATGATACCCAAGTAGTTCACTGGAAAAGCGTTGTTGGAAGTTGTAAGGAAGCATTTGTTGATTTCTTCACCGAGTTGAGTACGAAACTTGGATAACAAAATTTAACTATTTACTTGGACAATGCACCTCTCACAGAAAAGTTTCAAACTTCATCAATGTTCGACAAAATCATATCATCAAGCGCTTTGATGCAGCTTACAGTCCTGAACTCAATCCCGTGGAGGGTTGCTTCAATGTGATCAAATCATTTATTAAATCACAAGTGCGAGGTTCTGATCCTCAAAACGACTTCGCAGCTGCTTCATCAGAAGGAAAAACTCTGGTGAGATATAGAGAGGAGAAGCTGGTGAGCTTGGTTGAGCCTGCAATTAATAATATCACACGGGAACATTTAAGAAATTTCTATCGACATGTGGATCAATGGATTTTGAAAGCAACAAAACTCCATTTCATTTACTGGTCAGTCGTGGTTCTTGTGAGAACTCCTCGTGTATGACGGTGCTAATTTCTACTTTTAATCGTTTGTTTAAGTCTTTCGTTCGAAAGTTATGAAGTTTTAATTTCTGAGTTTGAAAATATTCAATTACAAGCAATCAGTTCGTTTTTTATTCTGACCTTCATAATTATGGTGGGTTATGCGATAAATCATGTGAATTCGAACAATCAAGTCTGTGTAAAATAATTTGTTATTTCAATTCCTAATGATCCCACAAGACTTGATAGAAAGCCTCAAGCTAATTTGACTAATGTAGATTCATTAGTACCTGAATTTTTATTGTCTTATACCTGATGATGATGATTACACATATTCGAGGTTTGAATGATCTAAAGCATGCTACATAAATTGCTGCTAAAAACATGAATCAATGTCTGCACATGTAAATGAAAACTAAAAATGAGGTGAAAATAAGAATGGGTGAGTGACAAACGATGTGTCTTGCTGTTCAATTTATGATAAGGTACAATAAACTATTACATGAAATATGAATATTTTATGTATATAATTTCATTGTAAAATGAAAACAAGTTATGCCTTTTTGGAAGCGCACTTTTTATAATTTGGTGTTCCCAATGTGCCAATTTGATGTTCTCATTGTGCCAATTTGGTATTCCCGTTTTGCCAATTTGGTGTTCTCATTGTGCCAATTTGGTGGCGCACTTTTGCCAATTTGGTGGTAAAATGGTATGCATTTATTACAAGACAAAAATGCATATTTCATTGGAATAATATCTGTAGCGTAATGCAACCTTGTAAATTAAACAGCGATAGAATGAATTGGCTACTCCATTGCCTTCAAGTGCATATGTTAAATTTTCAAATTCATCTTGGCCGGAGCAAATTGTTTTTTCCAAACAAAATGCTTGTAAAGCAACAAATACTGCATCAGTTTTGCACTCCTACCCTCAATATAAATGTAGCTTAATATGAAAAATACATTTTTACATACTGCTTTCACCACTGAAAACAGAGAACAAAATATGACAAAATGATTTTTATTTGAAGAATACAAATCATTGACAGATTGAATCAGTCAAATCTATGTTTAGCATTTCATCTGCAGCAGTCATTTCTCGAATCGTGTTGTCTTTGAATGGCAGCCATTTTGGTGTGAATAATGCAGCTCCTAAGCAACCTACGATACTAACTTAAAGGAAACTCAAATGATATGAAGGATTAATTTCATACATGTATATTAAAGCTGTAAATGGACTGCCTGACATTCTGCCAAAGCCTCCGAACAATGCACCCTAGCTAAGGCCGTTGGCAAGGTTTTCATCTCCAACAATGTGCATTATAGCTTCTGCAAACACACCATGAGCACCAACGCCAATCCCACAAAGTCCACACATTACAGCTATATTCCAACATATTCTTGAAGAAAGCTGAAAGTGATGTTTACTATACCTATCATTGCCCAGAATGCCATGAATATGAATTTGACGTGCAATTTAGAGCATGAGGCAATTAGTCCTGTTAAAATTCTGCCTGACAAGTTCACAATGCCAATAATAGATGGTAGAAAGGTGATATTAGCTTTATTAAAGCCAAGAAGAGCACCGAAGTTTGTTACATGACTGTAGAAAACGCCAATACGCGAATCAAGTGCACGATTCCATATCTGAAACAGAAGAGAACCCAATGAGGATTTTTGAACATTCTCAAGCTGCGACCTCGTTCCTTACAGGCTTTGACGATAAAGAAAGATAAATTTCAAGGTTTAGCAGTAGATTTCTCATCATTTGCTTTAGCATTAAAAATGCGTGGAGATTTTCAATGACGCAAGTCGGACAATTTGACGCAGAAAACCATTTTTACCAACTGAATTCGTCACTTCAGATACGTGACGTGACGCAAGTCGGTCTTTATGACGCAAATGGTATATTAGACGCAAGAAGTATATTTGACTCAAGCTGATGTAAATGAAAATTGAAGTCAGACTTTTTGACGCAGTTCGTATATTTGACTCAAAATCATGAAATATATTCTGAAAACTTCCTGACGCGTCCGAACAATTTGACGCATTTGGTATATTTGACTCAAAAACGATCGATAATGCAATGAGGTATATTAATATCTAAATATACGGTCAGAAGTTCTCTCAGCAATTCTATGTATGGAATGAAGCGATTATCTCAAAAGAACAAGTCAACATGGAATCAAATAGGCCTATATCAAATGATGCCCAAGATTTACAATCTTAGTTCAGACAGTGGTTCATGGTAAATTTTGCACAACAGAAATATGGCGATCATGCTTTCTTCCAATTCAAGGTTATCCACTGTTAGAATTATTTGTCAAGATAATTTGCTTTATTAAGTTTCAATGATCATCACACTATAAATGAGCTAATCGCAGGAGCAATTTTTCTGTCATCTGGAACATTCATCGTAATCGAAATATAATTTGCAGAATGTTCGAATCGATTAATTAGAAAATTACCATCTCATGTCAAGTAATGAGACCGGAAAGTTGACACTCCGTTTATCAGGAGGGCAACGGCATGACCTGACCTGAATAGTAGACCTTGCCTACATTCTTTGGCTCATTCAAGGGATCGTCAAGTAGGCAAGTCATTCCTTGAAAATGCATGAAACTGGAGGAAGGACTTGTGGAATTGAAACTGAGAAATTGTTTAGGTCTAATTTTTGGACTGTGAATTTAGCAAGGAAGTAGAAGGGAGCACAGTATGGAAGTTACAATATCCGAAAGCAATGGACCTATTGTCAATAACATATTTGTAAAGGGATATAGCAGCAGAGCATTTATAGGCCTCACACCAAGTGAGCAAAAATTAGAGAAAAACTTGACAACAATGACAAATATGAGCAGGACAAAGAACAAGAATAGAAGGATATCAGCAGATGTCACTTCCCTTTCAGACTATGGTTTTCAATGATTTTTGTTATTTTCTTGATATTGTTATTTATGAATTGAAGCCAAAGGCTACCAAAATTCACTCTAAGCATTCGATAGGGCTCTGAGGTTCTTAAAGATATTTTTATATGCTGGGATTAGAAAATGAGAGAATCTAAAGAAACAAGAAATCGAGTGGGCAGCAATGCCATGAATACACATGTAGCCATACGATAATTAGACTTCTAAAATATCTGTCACATGCATGTGCAGATATCATCATTACGAGAAAACATTACTGTCTACTTTCGTCTACATTGTACCATAGCTAAGTTACGCACAATGATGATGCTGAAGCACTAGTCCGGCAGCCAGAACGAGTTTCTGCAGGGAACGAGGCCGAAAGTGAGACTTTCACAGAATGATGTACACCCTATGCCTACTACGAATCGGCACGTCTGCCGAGTTCTAGTGAGTTCATCTTCTTGTCAGACAAGATCAAAGAAAAACACATGTAAATCCAATGGGACGCAGATTGCAGTTTTTGACTAAAATGATATTTTCCATGTTTTCTCTGATTAGACGAAAAGTATTGAGCCTAGAGTCATAATGTTTGGCATGGAATGTCTTCAGGTCATTTCCTATCATGTTCATGCACCCCTGTCTATAAAGCTAAACGCATCTAGATTTGGCGAGCCTCTTAATGTCGGGAAACACAAATATTTTGAGCAACTTTATCCACATTCAACCACATTCTCGCATACATTGCCGACTAGATGCATGATAAAAGCACATGCATATAATAGGAAATGACCTGAGGACATTACATGTCAAAAATCATGACTCTGGGCTTAACACTTTTCGCTTAATCAGAGAAAACATGGAAAATATCATTTTAGTCAAAAACTGCAATCTGCGTCCCATTGGATTTACATGTGTTTTTCTTTGATCTTGTCTGACAAGAAGAGGAACTCACTAGAACTCGGCAGACGTGCCGATTCGTAGTAGACATAGGGAGTACATCATTCTGTGAAAGTCTCACTTTCGGCCTCGTTCCCTGCAGAAACTCGTTCTGGCTGCCGGACTAGTGCTACTGCATGTCGCCTTCTTTAAATCGCACCCCTCCGAGCAAACGGATACCCGATCAGCATCTTATAGTTTCTCCGGATATCCACGGATCTTCGCGGCTGAACGGATGCACACCATTATTTCTACGCCAGGAGCCGCTTGGATATCCAGTCTATCTCCGCGGATAACAAATTTTTATCCCAAGGAGGTCCGTATCTTATAGCGGATATGTTTGATATCCAACCGATATCTGGTTCGTTGTTTTTGACGGATATCCGTGCTATCGGCTGTGCATTCTGGTTATCCGCCTGGCATCCCTTTGTTAATTTGTTAACAATGGATATGTAGCAATCGCGACTTCGGTGTCAGTTTGCTATTAAATCAAAAAAGTTATCAGTTAGCCAAGCTGCTGTATTATTATCCAATCTTACAAATTTTCACCGATATGTAACGTAAAAAGGTTCACGTAAAAAGGATTTTCAAATTACATCTTAAAAATCAAAATATCAATGTCTGATAAGTTGAACATTCATCTTTGTTATTGAGGCTTGGTTTCATAGATTTTATTTATATGGCCTCTCTGAAACGTAGGTTAATGCTGTTTGTATCAAACGCTATGATTTTGACTGTAAACGGGAAAGCTATGTTAGGAGAGCAACTTAGGTGATGTTTGAGTACACTTGAATCTTTGTTTGTGGCATGTTCTTTAATTCGTGTATGGAGTGAACGGACTGTACTCCCGATATAATTACTTTTACACGTTTTGCATGTTATTTCATACACTACCATAGCTCTCAAACAGATGTTGTTGTCAGCAATAACGCACTGATTCAATTTACACTTATGTTTGGAATGTGATTTTCTCTTTACGAATGGCTCTGAGAAAATCACATTCCAAACATAAGTGTAAATTGAATCAGTGCGTTATTGCTGACAACAACATCTGTTTGAGAGCTATGGTAGTGTATGAAATAACATGCAAAACGTGTAAAAGTAATTATATCGGGAGTACAGTCCGTTCACTCCATACATGAATTAAAGAACATGCCACAAACAAAGATTCAAGTGTACTCAAACATCACCTAAGTTGCTCTCCTAACATAGCTTTCCCGTTTACAGTCAAAATCATAGCGTTTGATACAAACAGCATTAACCTACGTTTCAGAGAGGCCATATAAATAAAATCTATGAAACCAAGCCTCAATAACAAAGATGAATGTTCAACTTATCAGACATTGATATTTTGATTTTTAAGATGTAATTTGAAAATCCTTTTTACGTGAACCTTTTTACGTTACATATCGGTGAAAATTTGAAAGATTGGATAATAATACAGCAGCTTGGCTAACTGATAACTTTCTTGATTTAATTTAAAAATGCTGCTTTAAGAAAATTATATCTCATTATTGAATATCATTACGCTGTCATCTGGTATTTGATTTCGATATTCGTTGGTTATACACTCGATGCGTGAAGCTATCAGCAAATGATGAACAATCCAAAAACCAACTAATCCTCAGATCGGACAGATAATTGTAGTCTATACAATCCGGGGATCCACTGGCTTCTAGCACATTTTTTGACTGAAAGCCGAATAGCGATTCTCATCTTACCTACTTACACGTACACACAGCTAAAAACATTCAAGCAATTCATGCAGTAACAGAAGAAACAGACAAAAATAACAGAGATGCCGACAAGCCTCAAGCAGCGAAATTTTTTATCCAGTGGATACAGCAACGCATCCATGAGGATTCAAAACTACCGACTTTGAGGTATACATGAAAAATTACTGAAAATACTTGTATTTTTCAACATTAGGAGGCTTGCCAAATCTGAATGTGAATGGCCTCACAGACAGATTTGCATGCATAGAAAATGATCTGAAGAAACTGCATATAAAAAATCTTCGTCCTATTGCATCGAAATGTGTTTTTCTTTGATCGTGTCTGACAAGATAAGGAACCGGATAGAACTCGGCAGATGCGCAGCTTCGTGGTAGGCTTATTTCATTCTGCGAAAGTCTCATTTTCGGCATTGTTCCTAGCAGAATCTCGTTGTGGCTGTTTGACTATTTCTTTGCAACTAGTGATCTTTGAACTCGTGCGATCAGGCCATAGAAATGGATTAGGCCTATTCATGTATTCGACCGCTCTGTGTCACTCGAAAGAAAGTAACACTGAAGATGCGTAGCGCCAGACGATTTAGGCTGATCATTTGAAAGGTATATGCAGTATTACTGAACTAAAAATCTATGACATCAAAAATCCAAGATTTTGATCTGCAAATGACTGAAATCAATGATAATTTTCTACAGAGCCCATGCAGCTCAGAACATTAAAGCATGTCAAGCTTGAGATATCTACTAATCATAATTGTGAAGCATAGGAATCTCCTCAATGCCATTTTCAATGGGAACGAGAAGATGGATGGTGAAATGCTCCTACCTCAATGGTATCACATAGCAAATTAGACGGCCTTAATCATGCAATTAAGGCCGTCTAATTTGGAATTGGAGCTATATAAGCGACTTTCATAGAAAAATGACGTGAAATATCGGCAGACAACCCTACTTACTCAGTAACAATGAAATCGATGACACAGCACCCGGCCGTAATGGAATGGCAAAAAGAATGCTTAGGCTCACATAATAGGGTCCAATAGTTGAAATGATTCCGAGTTTTATTTAAGTAAACCTTCTTCAGAGAATTGTCGTGAGGCATGCACTTCTACTCTTCTATAATAAAATTGTCAATTCGAAGATGAAGCAAAACAAAAAATCCTTATAGCGTTATGTTTCTGGCAACTTCTGCAAAAGATTTTGACCAATTGTTGTAATGGTAGAATTCTTTAACCCACTGCGTAAATGACTGTGCTTGTCCCTCCTGACGCTCTACTGACTTTCTGTTGATTGTTTTTAGCTTTTTTGCCCCTTAAGAAGCGTGAATACGCGAAACGTCGGTCCTGTAAGCCTACATAGTTTTTATTACAATTTTATAGCCAATAAATTCTTTCAGAAGATACCTCAACGTACTTTTGGTTCATCATGAGGAATCGTCTGTTTGCGACAATCGTATTCATCAAATACAGTGTGAATTCCAAAAACAATAATTAGTATTATAGGTAGTTATTTATAGTACTTTATTATAGTAGTTCTATATTAGTATTACAGTATCATAGAACAATGATAATAGTATTAGTAGTTCTCCAACGTTATCAAAATGTTGCCATCAGTTCAGGCCTCTCCAGCCAAAATACAAATTTTTCTAGACTTTTAGGTTTTCAAAAATCTCTCGAAATCTGCACGAGCGAGATCAAACAAAAATGGGAGACATTAATTTGGGACGGCAGAAAATGGGAAGCATCATCAGCAAAGCTATAGCGAAGGATGTAAGCCTAATACAATCCATGAAGACTGGAAACAAATGGAATAAGATGAAAAGCAAGTAGGCCTATCCCTTGTACATGTAATCTAACAACTACGTTCAACTAGAATTCTGCAGGTACTGGTACTGTCCCAAATCGGAATTCCCAGCTAACACACATGTAAATACAAATCTACTTGATGCACCACACTATCCCGAAGAAGGATTCTTCAGATGCCCTCACCGACATGCCCTCAAGCACAGTCTATTAATCAGGACTTTTGACTTTGATGCTCAGAGAAATTGATGAGCCAGTCGCTGCAGTGTCGATTTTATCCTTCTAGATGAATTTTGATAACTATGAAGCAATGGGAAAAATTCTCCTAACAAATTATACTTTGGTGTAAATAGCGAATCCTTTTTAAGAGATGAAAGAAGAAATAGAGACGGGCTGATGATACGGCAGTACATGAAAAAAGTACATGCATAGGCCATACCCTCATTCAGGCTAAAATTCAAACCGCAAGCCATATCCATTATTATAACAATGACATGAGACAAGTCATTGCTCAAAATGATGTATCTTTCAATACGACCGAATTTCAATTTCGACCGAAAGTCAGTGCTTTATTGTCTTAGAGTATGATAATAAAGCATTTCTATTCTCTATCTGATTTAAACCATATTTACCATTTGAAAGCAGTGCTTTATTTTCTCTTAGAAAATATAACACCGGTGAGGAAAATAAAGTTCAGTTATCCTAGATCCACATTTGTCTCAAGTTAAATGATGTACATCTGTGATTTACGGCAACTCTAATTTCACAGTCCTAGATATATTTCAAGCATTGCACCATTTGCATTCAATATTATTCTCCTGGTGTCTGCTTTTTGATTTGTAATCAAATTATGTGCTACTCTGAGAGATAGGCGAAACACTAATTTGCGCTATGCTTTCGACAGCAAAATGCAGCTTCAAAATCTGTTTCACGGCAGGCCTATGTGAAATGTAGAAGATCCTTTTCAAGAACTCATACCTAAAATGCTGCTTCGTTCCTATGCCGCTAGTTGACTGCTTTTTGACAAGCATCCTTCCTTTCGGTCCATATTTCTCTACAACCAAGTTTGTGTACATACGCATCAGGCTAATTGTATTGCTTAAATCGATGAATTAATTGATAGATTATTTGCTGGTGTTAACGATGACTTTACTGTGTTTTATAAGCTCACTGCTATATAGCCGTTTTTCATTTGAAGCAAAATATAAATTTATTAGAAATGTATTATAGTATGAAATTATTTTCTTGTCCATTCCTGCAAATGCGAATATGCATGTACCTATTTAACACTATGCATAAGGCTTATATTCGTAGCAGTAGGATGTTGACAATTTTATGTTGCATTTAAATTCCAATGAACAGACAGGCGGAACATGCCCATACACGCTTTCCAAAAGTTACATGTAATTGAAGCAGCTGCAAAAACGTGAATTGTGGTAAACGCCAATAAAGAAATGACACTATTTTATAGCATGCAGCTACTTTGCTTTGGGGCTGGAAATGGACTTTCAATTTAGATATTGTTGAAATTTTGTTTCATAAGCATTAGAATGATAAGGTGGACCGGGGCAAGCTGTTAACAAAGTGACCTTGTAGAGAAGAATGTCGAATGAAAGCACCTTAATTGACAAAGATGTCCCCTAGCTTTGTTAAAGTATAGGCCTTAATATTCAATTCATAGCACTATTTGTAAATTGCAGATAGAATCTATGTTTTTCGTAGTGAGTAGTTCGGCATTTTTTTTTACTTTTTTGCCCACGGTATTACTGTATGCGTATCAATTCATCATCTCAAACTAAAGGGTCATTTTCACAGTTTTCTGCTTGAGGCTCATGTGTGCTCTTAAGATTGCAGGTTTGTCAATTTTTCATGATTTGCATTGATTTCAGCTGTAGAGATTTTACTATGGGAATGGTATTGTGCAAATTCACAAGTGTGACGTGGCAAAATTCTTTCCCTGAGGAAGCGTTTTTCAATGTGACAAATAAGTGGAGATTGGATTCGCGCACGAGTCGACATTGAGAATTAGGCCTAGCTTAAAATGTCACACTTGTGACTACAGAACATTCAAGAAATCGTATGAGACTTACAGGGCAGTTTTACTACCCGTTTGTTTATTTTCTGCACCCAGAAACTATACAAATATTTTTATATTTTGTAGACCATTGAATATTGATACTTTGCGAACTTCTGCCAAATTATGGTTACATTATTGTGTAAGGTGACCATTTGATCAAGATGAATAATTCTAGGATTTTATGGCAACTTGCCCTGAGCATGCTGACGCAGTTTTCATTTTCTGTTTTTACTGCATTTGTGCAAAATTTCTGCATGTCGCTAAGTGACGACTAAAAATTGCTGAGAGTTATTTGCCAAATCTGTCTAGTGCTCTATCATCAGTGTCTAACATACATTGGAAAAAACTAATTTCTCGATTTAACATGATGCATTTATGCAAGACAGGCGGTCACCCTACTATATAGTCATGGAATTCGGCACCTTGAAATTTACCCACTTCAATTGGATTATGGTAGCCTATTGACTATCTTGAATAATAAATTCTAAGGGGACCTCGTCAACCAGTCCCTCTGATTCTACCAGGCTATATTTGCATGCAAGCCTAATCTATATGCTGAAGAGGTAGAGACGTTCTGTAACTTACTCTGTGATGGTTGATCGCGATTATGAATGCATGATTCTCCCCTCCAACTTATTATGCAATCGTGAGTCAAATATTCAATATGCGTCAAAACGTCTGACTTGCGTCTAATAGTCCAACGTGTCAGAATACCGTCGTGAGTCAAAAAGTATGACTTGCGTCAGTAAGAACGAAAATCTGGAGTCTCCGAAACCGAAACCGGCGGAAAGTATTGAATGCATGTATTGAATACATCTCAGCAAAACTCACCTGTACACCAAATTTGGGGAGATGCGAGCGTGCGGAACAAAGTCCATTTGCGTCAAAAAGTCTGACTGCGTCAAAATGTCCAACTTGGCGTCATTTTGTCTGACTTGCGTCATCTACTGACTATATGGGGACATCAGAATTGCCGCGATAACCAGCATATTGAGATTCATTGCTCCCATGATGAAAAATCCTCCTTGCCACGTGTACTCATCATTCGCTACTTGAAGAATCGGAGGATATATGAACTGACCGAGACCAGTCCCACAGCTCATTGCTCCCAATGCGATGACAAGAACGATGTTTAAGAAAATATTGGGCAAGCACCGGATACACGGAATAATAACCGAAAGCAAAGCCGAAGCCAGCTACAACACCATACAAGATTAGAATGGTGACCAAATTATCGACGAAATAACACGAAATAAGACCAAAAGTAGAAATAATGCATCCAACTACAATAGTCCGACGAGCTCCAAGCATGCTAGCTAGAGCATTAGTTACTTCTCAACTTAAGAAGAAGATAAATGTGCTGAGATTGACTGCCCAAGCTGTTAAAGTTGGTGGTTCTTGAAACTCATTTAAGAATGTCGTGTACATAATTGAGCTTGTACTCGTTAGCCCTACCGTAAAGAGCAATGAAAATATTCCAGTAATCATCGCAACAAATACCCATCCGTTCCCGACAAACAAAGACAATCCGCGGATTTCCGTCGGAATTCCATCGGAATTCCGTTTCTAGTCCGTAAGATCCGCGGACTTCCGTCGGCCTTCCGATTGAATTCCGACGGAAATCCGCAGATTGTCTTTTTTTGTCGGGTGTCAACATCAAGAGATGAAACTGTGTCCGCCATAGGGACATGCAATCACTGCAACTGATAAAACATGTATTTCCACATAGCAAATATGTGATAAAAGACTGTCATCACGGTATATATATATATATATATATATATATCTTATTTATCTATTTATTATCTTCTATCTATTTATTGGTAAATGGTTAACACTAGAGGAGGTTCTCAATCAATTAATTTGAGACCAATTCTAGTGGCTTTCATTTTATTTTATTTACAACTTTTACCAAAACTTTTATCTTCTATCTATTTATTGGTAAATGGTTAACACTAGAGGAGGCTCTCAATCAATTAATTTGAGACCAATTCTAGTGGCTTTCATTTTATTTTATTTACAACTTTTATCAAAACTTTTATCTTCTATCTATTTATTGGTAAATGGTTAACACTAGAGGAGGCTCTCAATCAATTAATTTGAGACCAATTCTAGTGGCTTTCATTTTATTTTATTTACAACTTTTACCAAAACTTTTATCTTCTATCTATTTATTGGTAAATGGTTAACACTAGAGGAGGCTCTCAATCAATTAATTTGAGACCAACTCTAGTGGCTTTCATTTTATTTTATTTACAACTTTTACCAAAACTTTTATCTTCTATCTATTTATTGGTAAATGGTTAACACTAGAGGAGGTTCTCAATCAATTAATTTGAGACCAATTCTAGTGGCTTTCATTTTATTTTATTTACAACTTTTACCAACACTTTTATCTTATATATATTTATTGGTAAATGGTTAACACTAGAGGAGGCTCTCAATCAATTAATTTGAGACCAACTCTAGTGGCTTTCATTTTATTTTATTTACAACTTTTACCAAAACTTTTATCTTCTATCTATTTATTGGTAAATGGTTAACACTAGAGGAGGTTTTCAATCAATTAATTTGAGACCAATTCTAGTGGCTTTCATTTTATTTTATTTACAACTTTTACCAAAACTTTTATCTTCTATCTATTTATTGGTAAATGGTTAACACTAGAGGAGGCTCTCAATCAATTAATTTGAGACCAATTCTAGTGGCTTTCATTTTATTTTATTTACAACTTTTACCAAAACTTTTATCTTCTATCTATTTATTGGTAAATGGTTAACACTAGAGGAGGTTCTCAATCAATTAATTTGAGACCAATTCTAGTGGCTTTCATTTTATTTTATTTACAACTTTTACCAAAACTTTTATCTTCTATCTATTTATTGGTAAATGGTTAACACTAGAGGAGGCTCTCAATCAATTAATTTGAGACCAACTCTAGTGGCTTTCATTTTATTTTATTTACAACTTTTACCAAAACTTTTATCTTCTATCTATTTATTGGTAAATAGTTAACACTAGAGGAGGTTCTCAATCAATTAATTTGAGACCAATTCTAGTGGCTTTCATTTTATTTTATTTACAACTTTTACCAAAACTTTTATCTTCTATCTATTTATTGGTAAATGGTTAACACTAGAGGAGGCTCTCAATCAATTAATTTGAGACCAACTCTAGTGGCTTTCATTTTATTTTATTTACAACTTTTACCAAAACTTTTATCTTCTATCTATTTATTGGTAAATGGTTAACACTAGAGGAGGTTCTCAATCAATTAATTTGAGACCAATTCTAGTGGCTTTCATTTTATTTTATTTACAACTTTTACCAAAACTTTTATCTTCTATCTATTTATTGGTAAATGGTTAACACTAGAGGAGGTTCTCAATCAATTAATTTGAGACCAATTCTAGTGGCTTTCATTTTATTTTATTTACAACTTTTACCAAAACTTTTATCTTCTATCTATTTATTGGTAAATGGTTAACACTAGAGGAGGCTCTCAATCAATTAATTTGAGACCAATTCTAATGGCCTTCATTTCATTTTATTTACAACTTTTACCAAAACTGTTATCTTCTATCTATTTATTGGTAAATGGTTAACACTAGAGGAGGTTCTCAATCAATTAATTTGAGACCAATTCTAATGGCCTTCATTTCATTTTATTTACAACTTTTACCAAAACTGTTATCTTCTATCTATTTATTGGTAAATGGTTAACACTAGAGGAGGTTCTCAATCAATTAATTTGAGACCAATTCTAGTGGCTTTCATTTTATTTTATTTACAACTTTTACCAAAACTTTTATCTTCTATCTATTTATTGGTAAATGGTTTACACTAGAGGAGGTTCTCAATCAATTAATTTGAGACCAATTCTAGTGGCTTTCATTTTATTTTATTTACAACTTTTACCAAAACTTTTATCTTCTATCTATTTATTGGTAAATGGTTAACACTAGAGGAGGTTCTCAATCAATTAATTTGAGACCAATTCTAGTGGCTTTCATTTTATTTTATTTACAACTTTTACCAAAACTTTTATCTTCTATCTATTTATTGATAAATGGTTAACACTAGAGGAGGCTCTCAATCAATTAATTTGAGACCAATTCTAGTGGCTTTCATTTTATTTTATTTACAACTTTTACCAAAACTTTTATCTTCTATCTATTTATTGGTAAATGGTTAACACTAGAGGAGGCTCTCAATCAATTAATTTGAGACCAATTCTAGTGGCTTTCATTTTATTTTATTTACAACTTTTACCAAAACTTTTATCTTCTATCTATTTATTGGTAAATGGTTAACACTAGAGGAGGTTCTCAATCAATTAATTTGAGACCAATTCTAGTGGCTTTCATTTTATTTTATTTACAACTTTTACCAAAACTTTTATCTTCTATCTATTTATTGGTAAATGGTTAACACTAGAGGAGGCTCTCAATCAATTAATTTGAGACCAACTCTAGTGGCTTTCATTTTATTTTATTTACAACTTTTACCAAAACTTTTATCTTCTATCTATTTATTGGTAAATGGTTAACACTAGAGGAGGTTCTCAATCAATTAATTTGAGACCAATTCTAGTGGCTTTCATTTTATTTTATTTACAACTTTTACCAAAACTTTTATCTTCTATCTATTTATTGGTAAATGGTTAACACTAGAGGAGGCTCTCAATCAATTAATTTGAGACCAACTCTAGTGGCTTTCATTTTATTTTATTTACAACTTTTACCAAAACTTTTATCTTCTATCTATTTATTGGTAAATGGTTAACACTAGAGGAGGCTCTCAATCAATTAATTTGAGACCAATTCTAGTGGCTTTCATTTTATTTTATTTACAACTTTTACCAAAACTTTTATCTTCTATCTATTTATTGGTAAATGGTTAACACTAGAGGAGGTTCTCAATCAATTAATTTGAGACCAATTCTAGTGGCTTTCATTTTATTTTATTTACAACTTTTACCAAAACTTTTATCTTCTATCTATTTATTGGTAAATGGTTAACACTAGAGGAGGTTCTCAATCAATTAATTTGAGACCAATTCTAGTGGCTTTCATTTTATTTTATTTACAACTTTTACCAAAACTTTTATCTTCTATCTATTTATTGGTAAATGGTTTACACTAGAGGAGGCTCTCAATCAATTAATTTGAGACCAATTCTAATGGCCTTCATTTCATTTTATACAACTTTTACCAAAACTTTTATCTTCTATCTATTTATTGGTAAATGGTTAACACTAGAGGAGGTTCTCAATCAATTAATTTGAGACCAATTCTAGTGGCTTTCATTTTATTTTATTTACAACTTTTACCAAAACTTTTATCTTCTATCTATTTATTGGTAAATGGTTAACACTAGAGGAGGCTCTCAATCAATTAATTTGAGACCAATTCTAGTGGCTTTCATTTTATTTTATTTACAACTTTTACCAAAACTTTTATCTTCTATCTATTTATTGGTAAATGGTTAACACTAGAGGAGGTTCTCAATCAATTAATTTGAGACCAATTCTAGTGGCTTTCATTTTATTTTATTTACAACTTTTACCAAAACTTTTATCTTCTATCTATTTATTGGTAAATGGTTAACACTAGAGGAGGCTCTCAATCAATTAATTTGAGACCAATTCTAGTGGCTTTCATTTTATTTTATTTACAACTTTTACCAAAACTTTTATCTTCTATCTATTTATTGGTAAATGGTTAACACTAGAGGAGGTTCTCAATCAATTAATTTGAGACCAATTCTAGTGGCTTTCATTTTATTTTATTTACAGCTTTTACCAAAACTTTTATCTTCTATCTATTTATTGATAAATGGTTAACACTAGAGGAGGTTCTCAATCAATTAATTTGAGACCAATTCTAGTGGCTTTCATTTTATTTTATTTACAACTTTTACCAAAACTTTTATCTTCTATCTATTTATTGGTAAATGGTTAACACTAGAGGAGGTTCTCAATCAATTAATTTGAGACCAATTCTAGTGGCTTTCATTTTATTTTATTTACAACTTTTACCAAAACTTTTATCTTCTATCTATTTATTGGTAAATGGTTAACACTAGAGGAGGCTCTCAATCAATTAATTTGAGACCAATTCTAGTGGCTTTCATTTTATTTTATTTACAACTTTTACCAAAACTTTTATAAGATAATGAGCCCAAAGATAGCATTGTACACTGTACGACCAAAAATGAAAAGATTGCAAAACACTTGATTCATTGTCGATCGATTTCGTATCGTTTATTGATACATCATCAGGGCATCAAGTCAAATCAGCAAAATGAGGTTTATATACAAATTAAAATGATCAAGTAAACACAGTTAAGAACAGCTAAAAGGAATTTACAATAGAATGGAATGGAGAGGTATTTGCGCATTTACAATTACCTCTCTGTAGTACAATTAAAAGATATGCAACGGAACAGAAGAATCGCATTCGTTCAATAAATTATCAGTTTCATGCATTTTAATCAATATAGATTCAGCTATGCGAGTGTGTTTAGTACGGCAGACAATAGAAAATTCATTGGCTGTTCTTAACTGTGTTTACTTGATCATTTTAATTTGTATATAAACCTCATTTTGCTGATTTGACTTGATGCCCTGATGATGTATCAATAAACGATACGAAATCGATCGACAATGAATCAAGTGTTTTGCAATCTTTTAATTTTTGGTCGTACAGTGTACAAAACTTTTATCTTCTATCTATTTATTGGTAAATGGTTAACACTAGAGGAGGTTCTCAATCAATTAATTTGAGACCAATTCTAGTGGCTTTCATTTTATTTTATTTACAACTTTTACCAAAACTTTTATCTTCTATCTATTTATTGATAAATGGTTAACACTAGAGGAGGCTCTCAATCAATTAATTTGAGACCAATTCTAGTGGCTTTCATTTTATTTTATTTACAACTTTTACCAAAACTTTTATCTTCTATCTATTTATTGGTAAATGGTTAACACTAGAGGAGGTTCTCAATCAATTAATTTGAGACCAATTCTAGTGGCTTTCATTTTATTTTATTTACAACTTTTACCAAAACTTTTATCTTCTATCTATTTATTGGTAAATGGTTAACACTAGAGGAGGCTCTCAATCAATTAATTTGAGACCAATTCTAGTGGCTTTCATTTTATTTTATTTACAACTTTTACCAAAACTTTTATCTTCTATCTATTTATTGGTAAATGGTTAACACTAGAGGAGGCTCTCAATCAATTAATTTGAGACCAATTCTAGTGGCTTTCATTTTATTTTATTTACAACTTTTACCAAAACTTTTATCTTCTATCTATTTATTGATAAATGGTTAACACTAGAGGAGGTTCTCAATCAATTAATTTGAGACCAATTCTAGTGGCTTTCATTTTATTTTATTTACAACTTTTACCAAAACTTTTATCTTCTATCTATTTATTGGTAAATGGTTAACACTAGAGGAGGTTCTCAATCAATTAATTTGAGACCAACTCTAGTGGCTTTCATTTTATTTTATTTACAACTTTTACCAAAACTTTTATCTTCTATCTATTTATTGGTAAATGGTTAACACTAGAGGAGGCTCTCAATCAATTAATTTGAGACCAATTCTAGTGGCTTTCATTTTATTTTATTTACAACTTTTACCAAAACTTTTATCTTCTATCTATTTATTGGTAAATGGTTAACACTAGAGGAGGTTCTCAATCAATTAATTTGAGACCAATTCTAGTGGCTTTCATTTTATTTTATTTACAACTTTTACCAAAACTTTTATCTTCTATCTATTTATTGGTAAATGGTTAACACTAGAGGAGGCTCTCAATCAATTAATTTGAGACCAATTCTAGTGGCTTTCATTTTATTTTATTTACAACTTTTACCAAAACTTTTATCTTCTATCTATTTATTGGTAAATGGTTAACACTAGAGGAGGTTCTCAATCAATTAATTTGAGACCAATTCTAGTGGCTTTCATTTTATTTTATTTACAACTTTTACCAAAACTTTTATCTTCTATCTATTTATTGGTAAATGGTTAACACTAGAGGAGGCTCTCAATCAATTAATTTGAGACCAACTCTAGTGGCTTTCATTTTATTTTATTTACAACTTTTACCAAAACTTTTATCTTCTATCTATTTATTGGTAAATGGTTAACACTAGAGGAGGTTCTCAATCAATTAATTTGAGACCAATTCTAGTGGCTTTCATTTTATTTTATTTACAACTTTTACCAAAACTTTTATCTTCTATCTATTTATTGATAAATGGTTAACACTAGAGGAGGCTCTCAATCAATTAATTTGAGACCAACTCTAGTGGCTTTCATTTTATTTTATTTACAACTTTTACCAAAACTTTTATCTTCTATCTATTTATTGGTAAATGGTTAACACTAGAGGAGGCTCTCAATCAATTAATTTGAGACCAATTCTAGTGGCTTTCATTTTATTTTATCTACAACTTTTACCAAAACTTTTATCTTCTATCTATTTATTGGTAAATGGTTAACACTAGAGGAGGTTCTCAATCAATTAATTTGAGACCAATTCTAGTGGCTTTCATTTTATTTTATTTACAACTTTTACCAAAACTTTTATCTTCTATCTATTTATTGGTAAATGGTTAACACTAGAGGAGGTTCTCAATCAATTAATTTGAGACCAATTCTAGTGGCTTTCATTTTATTTTATTTACAACTTTTACCAAAACTTTTATCTTCTATCTATTTATTGGTAAATGGTTAACACTAGAGGAGGTTCTCAATCAATTAATTTGAGACCAATTCTAATGGCCTTCATTTTATTTTATTTACAACTTTTACCAAAACTGTTATCTTCTATCTATTTATTGGTAAATGGTTAACACTAGAGGAGGTTCTCAATCAATTAATTTGAGACCAATTCTAGTGGCTTTCATTTTATTTTATTTACAACTTTTACCAAAACTTTTATCTTCTATCTATTTATTGGTAAATGGTTAACACTAGAGGAGGCTCTCAATCAATTAATTTGAGACCAATTCTAGTGGCTTTCATTTTATTTTATTTACAACTTTTACCAAAACTTTTATCTTCTATCTATTTATTGGTAAATGGTTAACACTAGAGGAGGTTCTCAATCAATTAATTTGAGACCAATTCTAGTGGCTTTCATTTTATTTTATTTACAACTTTTACCAAAACTTTTATCTTCTATCTATTTATTGGTAAATGGTTAACACTAGAGGAGGCTCTCAATCAATTAATTTGAGACCAATTCTAGTGGCTTTCATTTTATTTTATTTACAACTTTTACCAAAACTTTTATCTTCTATCTATTTATTGGTAAATAGTTAACACTAGAGGAGGCTCTCAATCAATTAATTTGAGACCAACTCTAGTGGCTTTCATTTTATTTTATTTACAACTTTTACCAAAACTTTTATCTTCTATCTATTTATTGGTAAATGGTTAACACTAGAGGAGGCTCTCAATCAATTAATTTGAGACCAACTCTAGTGGCTTTCATTTTATTTTATTTACAACTTTTACCAAAACTTTTATCTTCTATCTATTTATTGGTAAATGGTTAACACTAGAGGAGGTTCTCAATCAATTAATTTGAGACCAATTCTAGTGGCTTTCATTTTATTTTATTTACAACTTTTACCAAAACTTTTATCTTCTATCTATTTATTGGTAAATGGTTAACACTAGAGGAGGCTCTCAATCAATTAATTTGAGACCAACTCTAGTGGCTTTCATTTTATTTTATTTACAACTTTTACCAAAACTTTTATCTTCTATCTATTTATTGGTAAATGGTTAACACTAGAGGAGGTTCTCAATCAATTAATTTGAGACCAATTCTAGTGGCTTTCATTTCATTTTATTTACAACTTTTACCAAAACTTTTATCTTCTATCTATTTATTGGTAAATGGTTAACACTAGAGGAGGTTCTCAATCAATTAATTTGAGACCAATTCTAGTGGCTTTCATTTTATTTTATTTACAACTTTTACCAAAACTTTTATCTTCTATCTATTTATTGGTAAATGGTTAACACTAGAGGAGGCTCTCAATCAATTAATTTGAGACCAATTCTAGTGGCTTTCATTTTATTTTATTTACAACTTTTACCAAAACTTTTATCTTCTATCTATTTATTGGTAAATGGTTAACACTAGAGGAGGTTCTCAATCAATTAATTTGAGACCAATTCTAGTGGCTTTCATTTTATTTTATTTACAACTTTTACCAAAACTTTTATCTTCTATCTATTTATTGGTAAATGGTTAACACTAGAGGAGGCTCTCAATCAATTAATTTGAGACCAATTCTAGTGGCTTTCATTTTATTTTATTTACAACTTTTACCAAAACTTTTATCTTCTATCTATTTATTGGTAAATGGTTAACACTAGAGGAGGTTCTCAATCAATTAATTTGAGACCAATTCTAGTGGCTTTCATTTTATTTTATTTACAACTTTTACCAAAACTTTTATCTTCTATCTATTTATTGATAAATGGTTAACACTAGAGGAGGCTCTCAATCAATTAATTTGAGACCAATTCTAGTGGCTTTCATTTTATTTTATTTACAACTTTTACCAAAACTTTTATCTTCTATCTATTTATTGGTAAATGGTTAACACTAGAGGAGGTTCTCAATCAATTAATTTGAGACCAATTCTAGTGGCTTTCATTTTATTTTATTTACAACTTTTACCAAAACTTTTATCTTCTATCTATTTATTGGTAAATGGTTAACACTAGAGGAGGTTCTCAATCAATTAATTTGAGACCAATTCTAGTGGCTTTCATTTTATTTTATTTACAACTTTTACCAAAACTTTTATCTTCTATCTATTTATTGGTAAATGGTTAACACTAGAGGAGGCTCTCAATCAATTAATTTGAGACCAATTCTAGTGGCTTTCATTTTATTTTATTTACAACTTTTACCAAAACTTTTATCTTCTATCTATTTATTGATAAATGGTTAACACTAGAGGAGGTTCTCAATCAATTAATTTGAGACCAATTCTAGTGGCTTTCATTTTATTTTATTTACAACTTTTACCAAAACTTTTATCTTCTATCTATTTATTGGTAAATGGTTAACACTAGAGGAGGCTCTCAATCAATTAATTTGAGACCAATTCTAGTGGCTTTCATTTTATTTTATTTACAGCTTTTACCAAAACTTTTATCTTCTATCTATTTATTGATAAATGGTTAACACTAGAGGAGGTTCTCAATCAATTAATTTGAGACCAATTCTAGTGGCTTTCATTTTATTTTATTTACAACTTTTACCAAAACTTTTATCTTCTATCTATTTATTGGTAAATGGTTAACACTAGAGGAGGTTCTCAATCAATTAATTTGAGACCAATTCTAGTGGCTTTCATTTTATTTTATATATATATATATATATATATATATATATATATATATATATATACAGAAAGAAAGTTCAAAAATGGAAATTATTAAATGAAAAACGGCACCTGAAACATATGTAGACATTAAAAAGATGTTAATAGCCCGACCTGTTTCTGTCAATCTCTTGACTTGTCAAGGGCCGAAATGATATTTATTTCAAACTTATAAGCAGATATATCAATTAACATAGAATGAGACGCTAAAATCAGTCAACACAAAATCATAAACTAGAAATATCTATCGACAGGAATAGATATAAATAAATGAATCTGTACACTTGGAGTACCATGACTTATTCAAGGGCTATATTGCCATTTTTAATGGCAATAGCCATTGGCTCTAATAGCCATTTTTCCACACATCAGTTCTTGCTCTTCTATTTCTACTACTCTGCTCAGTCGGTAAATGCTATTTTATGAATAGATTCTTACTGTTTACTTTAAAAACTACCATAGTGTTTCAACAAACATTTTATATCATGGAACCACTGAAACATGGAATAAGGAGGTAAATCGAATAGGTAAATGAAGTAGGTAAGTAAAAGAGAAAACAGATACCGTCAAACTCTGATTGTAACAGTCTTATCACCTGTCGTTACTTGTATTGCGACCCTCTTGTCAGTATCTTTTTTCGCGGTTTCCTCTCGCGCCGGCTCCTTCACGCATCCATATAGTGAATCTTGAATTCTTTCACGAAAGAGTCCCTCTTTGATATATGTTTCGTCTGCGTCTGACAAATGTCCAATCCATTTTTTGGAAAGCTCCCTAGGAATATTAGCCTCCACCATCCGTGTTTTGGCCGTCCTTCTCAGGCTGGTATTGGAATAGAAGCCTTCTTTCCCCAATCCACCACACATCACTCTTTTAACAACTTGCTCGATGGAGTGAATTCTCAGCCTTTGCTGCTTATACCATACGTTACTTTTCGGATGCAGAATGCAAGCCAGATGAAGTGGATCTCCAACTTTGCGCGTCGTTCTATGTTCAATATACTTTCGGTATAACCTTACCAAGCATCTTTCTGGTTGGGATTCATTTGGCGTAATCGTCAATAGCTTAGGCTCAACGCGCGCTTGTTTCAGCCCGAAGTTCTTACTTTTGGAGACAGTTTCTTCGTAAATAAGATTTTCTCCTTCTATGTAAAAGTTGACACCGTACTTCATCTCGTAATGTTCGGTCGATGCTCTCAGTCCACAGATTAATCCAGACATGAAAATAAAAGTGTTTTGCAATTTCCATGCATTGTCCTCTCCTAAATAGCCATTTTTCCACAAATCGTTCTCGTCGTCTTTAGTAATCGCTTCTGCTCGCTTCGTTCTTGTGACGTTTCCTTCGATGGCGCTCATTTTCATTTCGGCATCAAGTACCTGCCTGGCCTCTAAAAACTGGCTGTCTAGAAACAATGACCACGCCTTTTTGAATTTGTAATTTAGATAGTGTTGAATCATCGCAAATAGAATCTTCAGGGACTTTGGTGGATATTTCCCTCCTTTGATATTTCTTACATCCGCCACAAAAAAATTGAGGCAGTGGTTCAAATCTGATTTGTTCATATCATCTAAATCATTGAATACTTTCAACGTTCCGTCGTTTAACTTAACTTTCCACCCTGAATGCCATGATCGGAAGAGTTTGATTGCCCACTTCTCCTTTGCTTCTGTATTTGATAGTATTACGTCTTTCATATGATCTTCGATTTCTTTTGCAGATGTACTTGCGAATCGAGGCAGCTGCTACTGCTTTCACCCATTCTTCAATATCCTTTGCTTTAGAATGAATGATTTTGCCAATCATACCAAGTTATCATTCAAAATTTGATTTACCAGATGATCTCCTGGTATACATAGATTTTATGATATTCAAAATTTGATACACATAGATTTTATCATGTATTAAATATTTGATTGACCAGATGACCAGATGATCTCTTGGGTTTAGATAGATTACATAGATTTTATTATGTATGCTTCCATGGAAATCTAAATAGTAGTATGGACATCTAACTTTTTAGATTTCCATGATACATCGTAGTAGAAATCATGACAAAGCACTGATTTTGGAAGGTAAACAGTGATATCTACTCGTGCTTCGCACTCGTAGATTCTCACTGTTTACCTCCTCAAATCAGTGCTTTATCATATACATATATCTTTCCACAATTAGAAGGTAACTGTAAAATAGGAATTACGTAAAATGAGGGGTTATAGTTAGTAACAAAGAAAATACATGTTTGCTGACATAAAGAACTCTGTACTTTGGGTCTTTTTGGATCGGATAGTGTCCCCTGTTTGCCTCACATGCACACATACAGTTCATCGAATCCTCGGCATCGTAATGCATACATGACATCCTTCGAATTGCAATTCATATTCGATCTGATATGGAATTCTTTTACTTTTTGATTCTTTTTAAAACGAGTTGTACTGTCAACAATAATGGAAGCGCAACATTGGCATCTTTCGTTTCCACATTTCGTTACCCCAACCAATGGAATTCTGTTTATTTTGGATAAAATTTGCAATAGAGACTATGGCTGTTTATCAAAAGGTTTAATTGAATGATTTGTTTGAAAAATGTTCCCACAACGGGAACATGGTCGTCAGGGGGCTTGTGCACTAGAAAATCACGACAAAATTTTTCTGTTGGAAATTTGTTTATAGTTGGTCGGCTCTTTTGATTCATGCTCTGCAAGTATTTTTATCTTGCACGTGCGGCTACTTGAGTGAAATTTCCGCGAAGATTGACTGTAAATTTGATATTTCTGTGAGTTACATGCTGCAGAAAGTGGTTGTAAGTGTACACGTGCATGCATGTTTATTTTGAGTGTGATAAATCAAAGCTCCGCCGAAGAAACGGCGAAACAGTGTAAATGAAACACACAAATCTCTCTGACCCTTGACTGTGCCTTGCGCTTGCATCAAAAATTGGGTCGTAGGGCAATCCCGAAATTCTCAGGCAGACTATCACATTGTTAACAACTTCATTGTACTGCGGATATCGGACAATTTTGATACATTGAGAGATAGGAGTTTCCACAGTATAGTCAAGCTGCTGAACATTTTCTGTATTCCAGTCTTCTCACGAGTTCACAGTCTTTCTCTACCATATTGTGCTGTGACAGTTGCTATTTTGAATCAGTGTGCTCAACAAAGTCATTTTCTCGTCTGTTTGAGAATAGTTCAGCGAATCTCATTATGGTGAAGAAATTGAAGTTGGATGAAGTTGTTGCAATGCTAGAAGATGACGAGTCGTTTGTGAGTGCAGACATTGCAATACAGCCACCTGGAGATGGAGATTGTTCAGAGGAAGACAGTGCAGATGAGGACGATTTTGACATCAATCGATTGAGCGGCAATCAGCTATTGGCCGAGGCTGACGTTCGAATAAATTACGGTGATCGAATATCTGATACCATGGATGATGATTCACAAAGTGAGTCCTTGGGCGATGCCTTGCAGACTAACTCTATCCAAGACGACAGCATTCATAGAGGACGTTTGAGTGATGAAAAGCCTCCACTGCTGACTGATTTGAGATGGACTAATCGTGACATCAAATCAAGGAATTCACAGAGCACACCTGAAGTGAACCACTTAGAGGAAATTGGGACACCTCACTCTCTCTGCTCGAATTGTTCTTTGATGATGTGTTGTTCTCAGACATTGTTGACTTTACAACGTTATACGCACGAAGAGAGAAAAGTGACACAGAGTTTGGCATCACAAAGGAAAAATTTCGCTTATTTTTGGCAATGCTTTTGATGAGTGGGTACCACAGATTGCCAGATCGTCGATTGTATTGGAGTCTGTCTCCGGATCTCTTTGTTGCTGCCATGTCGGACACTATGCCACGTAATGAGTTCGAAAGAATTCTACGAAATTTGCATTTATGTGATAACTCGAATTTAGACAAAAGTGACAAATATTAAAGCTGCGTCCTCTCATCACAAATCTCAATGAGAAGTTCTTGAAATATTTGTCAAATTGTGAAACAAAATCCGTGGATGAATCCATGATTCCTTACTACGGCTCCCATGGAAGTAAACAAAGAATCAACAACAAGCCTATCAGGGTAGGTTATAAAGTTTGGGTACTTACAGAAGCCTACGGGTATGTGATTCAATTCGAACCCTACCAAGGGGCTAAAACAGGGCGGCATATCTCGACAACAACAACATGGGTACTAGGTGAGCTCATTGTTTTGAATCTAATGGAGCGCTTATCTCCAGGTCAAAGCTACCATGTATACATGGATAACTATTTTACTTCATTCCGGTTGCTTTCCTATCTCGGAACAAGGGGTATTAGTGTAGCTGGTGTAATCAATAAGAAAAAATTGAGCAAGTGTGATATCATGGGTAACAAAGATCTTGAGAAAAAAGAACGAGGTCATGTGGAACAGGTGACTGCAGAACAGGATTCGACAACTAAAACAGTCGTAGGTTGGAATGACAACCGAGCTGTCTAGATTGCCTCCAACAAGGAATGTACAAAGATGGAGCAAGATTGAGCGAAAGTATATTCAAGTGTCGCAGCCAAACCAATTCCATTGCTACAACCAGTGCATGGGATACGTCGATAGAATGGACCAAAATGTTGCAAAGTATGGAATTGGAATACGCATGAAGAAATGGTGGTGGGCTCCATTCGCATGGATGCTGGATGTGGCCTTGCAAAACTCTTGGATTCTTTATCGCATCAATAAGTCATGTGACAGTGCTCAACTAAGTTTGCTGGACTTCCGACGTGAAGTCGTGAGCTCCATCCTTCTGAAATATAAAACCAGTCGAAAGCGATCATATTCCTCTGCTGCAATTTGCAATGTTCCTTCAGAGGTTCGATTTGATGATGTGAAGCATTATCAAACTCCCGCACAAAAGCAGGGTAGATGCAAAGTCTGCAAAACGTCTGCAAAGTCTAGAAGATGTTGTGCAAAGTGCCGAGTAAATTTGCATGATGAGTGTTTTGAAGTGTTCCATCGATACTGACTTAAGTTATGTATGCTATGTCTTCTTGTATTTCAATAGTGGGCGCGCTTGAGATCACCTACACGCATAAAGCAGTTTACAGACTTGGTATAACATTTGAATTTCAAATGATAATACAGGTTTCTATGATTGATTCTGAGTTTTCATTCTAGCAGATCTCATGGATTTGACACTTTTTATCATAGTTGAAGTATAGTCAATCAAACATGTCATCATATCGTGAGCAGATATTTCATAGTTGCATGTTATGAAAAAATATCGCAATTTTCATAGACAGACTCTCTGCCGCCCATGTTTCCGCCACGGGAACATTTACAAAAAAATCAATATATTTTTCTGCAGTGATGTGATATCTATTTCAATGTCATTCCGTTTCCTTTTGGATCAAGGCAATGTAATGCAAGCAGGTTTGAGATCATTTTACGTAGTTGGTCGTTAATGGGTTAACCATGAATTGCAAAATAGATTCCAATCATTTGGGTTAAACATTTCCTTAGTTAATGTATACATCGTTTCTTCTAAAAATCCCATCGTCAAATTAGCATAACTTGGAGCAATTTTGGTCTCCATTGCAGTGCCTGAAATCTGTAAGTAAATTTGGGATTAAAGTTAAAGTAATCATTTTTCAAGATTATTTGAGCACCCTCCATGATGAATTCGGGTTTGAAATCTTTCGTCGATCATATGTCTGTTTTTAGACAACCAATATTCAATTGCAGTTGAACCTAAGGCATGATCAATGTTAGTGTACAAGGATATAATGTCAAAGGATACAAAATGTGAATCATTCGAGATACTTTCAGATAATATAGAGATGAAATCAAATGTCTTTGCAATGACTTTTCAAAGTTGAAACGAGTGGCTTTAGAATTTCGTCTAGAAAATAACTTAGATGACTTGTAGGAGCGTTCACACTAGATATGATTGGTCGAAATTTGATATTAGTTGGATATTCTACTTTCAAGTATCCAAAATCATCTACCTCTTTGTTTTCCATATATTCTTGAATTGTAGGAGCGTTTATTCTAGTGTGAACGCTCCTACAAGTCATCTAAGTTATTTTCTAGACGAAATTCTGAAGCCACTCGTAACAATGAATTGGTTGTTTGTTGATAGAAAGCATGGACGTGAGCTTTAAGAGAATATGTGAACCAACTTATTCACTGAAGCGTGTGTGGTAAGTTATGATAGAATGAGCTAATGCGCAAATAAACAAAAGACCCAATTATATTATACAAACACCATACCGTCTGATCTCGTTGAGGTGCACAACTAGCATAAAAAGTTGACTTTCTCGGGAAATTATTAGGTATCACAATTTTATCTCGTTTCTGCCACGTCCTCGGAACTCGGAAGTAGTTTTGATAAAAAATTGCACTGTATGAATGCACCATCAGGACGCCAAAAATCAAGAAGTCTTAATTAAATCACGCCTAGCATTAATTTGTCAGTTTCATTATTTATCATAATATTTGATTTCGTGATTAATTTCCGAATCTGTCCTCAGAAATGTAGTAGCAAACATGTATTTAATTTGACGCATGTATGCCGATCTCTTTCATTCTTCTATTTACATTTCTTTATGAAGCTAATACAGGCGATTGTGTAAGCGGCTACGAATGCACTGATGCCCACTAAGTGTGTTACGGGAATGGTAAAACAAAGAGACGATCGCATGTCTCAATCCGTTTAGAGAAAGTAGGAAGTTTGAGTGGATTGGATAGGCAGCTGCCTGATGAATTATCCCCATCCGACCAACGACCTGATCTAGTGTTGATCGACGCGATAGGGAAGGGAGTGATATCAATAGAATAATTGAATATTGATGAGTTGTATCCTCAGTTGGAAAATGGGAACAGACTCGAACAGCTGAGATTTCATCATCCAATCATGAGCAGGTCTAGTTCACATCTCTCAATATTACATCTTAGGGTGGGATGCACATCTCATAATTAGGAGTTAATCAATGGTTCAATCCAAAGTTAAATCAACTTCGTATGCATATGTCAAAATTATATTTTTGACAATCGATTAGTTTAACAACGATCACCGGATAATTTTTCTTCCTAACAATCAATTTGATTGGCTCTTCCTAGCCCTAGTTAAATTTGCATGCACATCAACGTTGACTGTTACTTAACATTCGCTTTGACATCGTCAACTGCTGTGAAAGTTAATCATTGATTTTCGCGAATTGACTTCGGTGATGGATGATATTTATGACCCATATTTCCACTACTAACACGATGGAAATAGACGATGATGACTTCAAGTCTCGCTACAGATTTTCGAAAGCGTTTTTCATTACTCAGTGTTTTGAGCACATTTATCATTTTTTACTCAGTCATTTGAACGACTGATATGACCGAAGCTCTGACTTCGATGGTTTTTTTAAAATTATATGCTGGCCTACGATTCTATGCAACGGGAACAACCTACAAACTACAAGCGGCGATTTAATTGGTACTCATCAATCGACAAGGTCACAAGAGCACTCACTGTATTCAGAATTAATATGACCATCACCGATACCATTATTTTCTTTTGCTTTTGAAGCTTTCTATTCATCGATCATCAACTTCATGAACGAACCTGGCTGATCGCTATCGCAGTCAAAATCTAGTAGCTGTGCTTGCTGTGAAATTAGCGATGATATTTTGGCTGTTTCATCAGTGATAGATGGTGGCGGCGGCTCTCTTCCCGTTTTGAATGATTCCCGTTTTTGATTGATTTTTGGTTGAATTTTGTTAAAGAAATACGCTTCAGAAACTCTGGTTCTCAGGGTATTACCGGTGCTTTGCTTGTCAATAATTTCAGTCTGAATTATAACCTGGTATTGTTGCAATCAACGTGATTATGACGTATGTGGTCTGAAAGAGCACTTTTGTTATCTTTCTTAGTGATACTGGACCGATGTTCGTTATAGCGAACGTGAAAAGGACGGTTGGTACATCTGATCACATAACTTGCAAGTGAACTTATAAACCACATCTACTTTTGCAGTTGATGAGCTTGAAGCTTGAAACGTTGGGTGGTGTGATTTCATTTACTTATTTCTGCTGGAAATAAAAATAGTAGTGACGAACTGATCTTCTGATAATCAAAAATTGAAAAACTGTCTCCCTGATGCAGCCATCAACATGATATGATCTCTTTGATAGTGAGCAAGGGGAATATTCGCTATTCTGATTGGTTGTTTCTTTTTCTGTCATCAGCGCATGCTGAACAAAGCGTTTGTCAATTTGAAGCATGAGCATACGACTAACATTTGATCAGGAGTTAAATTTAATCTTCGATTAATTAATTAATGTTGATCAACTTACTAATCGTTGATTACTTAGCATGAAGATGTGTATTCTACCCTTAGTCTCTTCAATTAACATTGCACTTGCAAAAAGCAGCATTTATTAGACTAATTATTACAGGCGCAGAAGCTTAGGCGGCCTGTGAGCAGTTAATATAAAGTAGTACTTGTATTTTATAACTACCCATCGAAATACCACATTATGTGCGAGTTGCATATCTCAAGAGAATGATTATGGGCGAACTAACTGTTCCTCAGGAACAGAAAGTTAGAGATGCCCATGAAAGGAAAACTGCCAAATAGGAACTAACCGAAAGGATTCAGAAACAAGGGTGGAAATGTGAGTACATGCTCAAAAAGGAATGCGATGCCGCAGTTTCGTTCGAAGTTTTCTTGTAAACGCCGATGTCAATAGCGCGTGAAGATCTCCTTTAAGAGGCGGAAGACGCTTGTGCTAAGGAATTAGACACAATGAACTGCTGCGGACCTACCATACTGATCCTATTGAATTGAAATCTCGATGACGGAAGGCGTTCAGCTGATGACCTGGGTCCTTTTGGATACAGCACTTGTTGTTTCACATAACTTAGACTGCAGCAAATTATGAGTACAAGCAGACGCCATGGCACCAACTTCAGAATGTTCATGAAGCGTTTCCAACGACTTAGAGTAGGTATAGTCTAATTCGTCGGAAACACTAAAGCTACAGGAAGGTTGGGCAAAAACTTCGGTTGGGTTTGATGATCTCCAAATTTTTCCAAAATTTTGGGTTAAAAAACAAGACAAGCATAAGGTTACCCAAGACCAAGTTCAATATTGGCTGCAACATGCGTGATTCCTATATGACATCAATCTGAACATCGAAATAGTTTACGGACAATCGTTATTACAACAACATGCTGAAAGCGATGTCACACAACCAAGTTTGTGAAAGAGTATAAAAAGTTCATGTTCAAAAGCTTGATTTGAAGCCATTTTTGAAAACAATCTTTTGCAGCAATCTACAGTAGTGGCCAATTAAAGGGCTCACCTCACTTTTCATGCTTTTTCCCACTTATATTTAATTAAATTTACTGTTATTCAACTTCTTAGTGCCAAAATATTTAGAAATTAATTCCATATGATGAAAGACAAAGCAAATATGATATCCAGTCATAATTGGTATTGAAGACAACAATGCATGTCAATACTTAACGGGGAAACCTCTGTTCTTTATGACATTTGACAACTTTTGCGGTTTGACAAGGCGCTGAATCCTGCTGAAATATTGTTGTTTCACTGATCTCCATATGAAGGATCACCTTCTCTTCGAGGATTTCGAGGTAGCGACTTGAGTTGACTTTCTCTCCTTTACAGAACAGCTCCAAGCCGCATCGTCCACGGGAAGTGATTGATCCCCATATCATCACTGATGGCGGATGCTTCACCGATTTCTGTGTGAAATGCGGGTCGAAGCGCTGACCAATCCTACGGCGGACGTAATCCAAGCCACCACAGCGGACTTGCTGAAAGGTGCTCTCGTCTGAGAACATGACACAATCCCACCACTCGGCATCCTTATCCAGATGATAGCGACAGAATTTCAGGCGCAATCTTCGCTGCTTCTCAGTGATCAAGGGTACTTTCGCAGGCCTACGAGCCACAAGTCCAAAATCATTTTTAAGCCTTCTGCGGATTGTTCTCGCACTTAGCTCCACTCCAGCAATATCACTGATTTCTTTGGATAGTTTTAGTGATGAGATCGGGAATCGAAGATCGAGGGTTCCGGGTGATGAGGACTTTAAGAACTCGGTCCTGTCGTTTAGTACTTTTTCGGAGTTTTCCGCATGCGGAACGCTTGGAGTCTGGAGATGAGATTGCTTTTCTTACTGCTTTCCTGGACAACTTGAGACGTTCAGCAATTGATCTTTGAGAATATCCCTCATTGTGCAGCGCAATCATCTGACCACGCATCAGCTGCGAGGTGTCACTCGATCTTCGAACCAATGCCATAGGTACTCGATGGATGACCTGAAAGCTATTGTTTTCCTTCGTAATTGTCCCTGCCCCAACGAAGTCAGCTAGATAACTTTCACCCGGAACACCATCACGCTCTAAAAGCATCAAACTATCAAGTTTTTCATCATTAAATCATTCATTTGATATCTAGCAGGTCACATAAAGCAAATAGTATAAATTATCTATATCCTCGTGAGTGGGCCCTTTAAATTGGCCACTACTGTATACGCAAAGCATATATTTAAACTTATGTACAAAATCGTGGTTTAAAGCGGAACTAAATACCTACATTGTTAATGCTGTCATTTTTGTCCTTCTAATAAACCAGCTTTTCTATTGACATAAGAACTAACCTTGACCATGAAACTATCCCTAACATTTCATTATCCATCAAAATGCAACATGCGCCATGTGAATTAAGTTGTGAGCATTATTGCGTGAATGTACAATTAGTAGCTATCAAATCCATCACACACCAGTCAGGGACACATTAAAAGCGGGGAATATGATATTAATGCAATATAGGCTTCGATGAACAATTGAAGGGGTCGGACGTATAAGGGGATAAGCCGCATTTTTTCAAAAGCAGAGATATTTTACTCGATGTTATGATAGATAGGTCTGGATGCTTCTTTTGACTGAGTTAGACAATGATTGGAGGTTTTCTTGTATGGTTTCCAGAATGTGCATAAGGGATAAGCTACTATCTGCACTTTCTAGTGCAAGGTCCAAAGTAAGAAATGGACAATCGCTTCGTTGCACAATGGTCGAGTGCAACCTAGTGAAAGAGAAAAAGTTCAACAGCATTCCCCTTTTAACAGGCCACACACTCATTCATGTGATTGAGACTTCAGCCACATAGAAAAATCATGCCGAAGAAGAGAACATGCGTATTGATTGCTCTTCGGAATGGGCCACAAAGATCTCATCCGTCAATAGGTTTCAAGAACAGATGTTGATACAAGATTTCATTAAGATTTCCGACCTTCTAATGAAGCGAGCATGGGTTTTTCAAGCACAGGCTGTCCGATTTGACAATGAAAATTACGGAAAGATGTCGCTTAAGGTCTCTAAAGATGTTGCTTCAAAATACGTAATGTGGACTAAAATAGGACAGTTTTTACAAAAATAGGAAAAATTCAGATCAATCTAATCAAAATTTCAAGGCTGATTTTAATCTCTAATCTCAATCCATAGAGCAGGTATATTAGGTAGAGTGGTAACTCCGCAATTTTATTAAATCCCCAATGCGTATACACTTTCGAATTTATTAAATGAACTCGAGGGGGGATACAGTTGGTAATTGTTACCACCCTAGTCGCCCGTCCATGGATATTTATGGATGATTTCATGCATGTATCAGAAATTAATCATGCATGGGAATGCATGAATATTATCCATGATTTATCCATTAAGTATCAATGATTTATCAATTAAGTATCAATGATTTATCAATGTGACATTTGATGTTGCTAAAAAAATCATGCATGATTTTACGATGCACTTGATGAAGTTGACCATGGTCCCCAGGAAGGTGGAATGCGCTTTCAAACAGCACGATCGATACAGAATTGAATTCTCCAACTGAGTGTGGAATAGACCAGTTCGTGTTAGAAATGTGCAATGATTCATTGCACAGCTAGTTGCCGACTGGGGTGCTTGTAATCACAAATGGGTTCTTCACATATATTTCTATTCAATTCATTTCTGGATCGATCATGCACTGTAAATCGCTGGATACGAAAATTACATACAAACACATACCAAGTTTACATACAATTTGAAACCAACATTTGATACGAGATTCTGGTATATATAAAGAAATCTGGTATGTTTTTCATACGAATGGCCATTTACTTTCGTATGTGATTGGTATGTAAACGATGCGAACTATGCTAACTGTGATTGGCTGTTTTACGTTGAAATACGAATTCTTGGTATGTTTTATATACGAGACCCGATGCAAATTGGTATGTGTTTCGTATGTCTTTCGTATGAATAGCTTTATGTCATATGGCAAAAAATATGTTATACTACATACTACTTACAAATAACTTTTTTCCAGTAATACCAGCCGTGAATATTTCTTTGTGAAAGTGTGGTATTTAACTAGATTAGATTTGTTGTGGAATTAAAGCCGCATGTCATCTTTGCAACTTGTCTTATAGCACTCACAAGACTCATAATTAGCTCATTTCCTTGAACTAATTTGATAAACATCATTTCAATAAAACGATAACTTTTAAGCAACCATGTTGACTTATATATCTCAAACATAACTATTTTTGCGTTCATGAATTATAATGTGTCTTTATTTTGGATTGATAATATGCTTAGTTCCAAAATTACATAATGCATAATTGTTGATGGTCAAATACTTATTGATTATTTATGAAATGCCTCGCACTTACATGTATTAAAATCGAATTCAGTATTGTTAGTTTGACTATAAAATGTCATTATCTCACTACTTACAAAGCAGTAGTAGCATTAGTGTGATCTTTATTGACAAAAAGCCTTAAATCAACATACTTTGGACATGATTGATGCTTTCTTTTAACATTGTGCTGGTATGGCTTTAGTATGTAAAGCATACCACACTTGAAATAACATGCGAAAAGCATACAAATATATACCAAGATCATACAGAAATATACCAAAAAAATATTTTGGTATGCATCCTTCGTATGTGATTGGTATTGAGCGATTTACAGTGTGCGGTTCAAAAAATGAATTTCACCAACCTGACGCGCCATTACGTTTTCATCAATTGCATGGTAAATCATATCTGATTTGCATGCTAGAACTACCTGAAATTCACATATTAAGGAAATAATACATAGCTCATTATGGCATGAGTTTATCTATAACAAAAAAACAATTAATCAGTATAAACATAGAGGCTAAAAAACATCACGAAAAAAGTTCACTTCATATAACGAACTAGTTCGCTAGTCTTTCTCTTTACAAACATTGAGATTCTTCTGAAATTGGATCATAAAAGCTAAATTAAGTTGCATAAAAGAAAAACAGAAGAAACCTTCAAAAGAGTCAACAGAAAAATTACATCTAATTCGCCTTTAAGAGACTTGTTAGCTGGCCTCTAGGATTCTATGAACAGGAATTACAAACGGAAATGATAGATACGCGAAGACACATGCGTGTATCATGAAGTTGATATAATCTCACTGTATAATCCATGTTATACTGGGTCTAATATATATGAAATGCAATACATTCATAGACGACAAATTCACGAAGCATTCACGATAATCATGGTGACATAACGTTAGGACATTTCAAGACTTGAAAAATGACGATAGATGTAATGATTATCAGTAAGCCATCGGTATAATTTGGAATCATAAACAGAAGTGTGTTGCATTAAGTCATTGTGAAAAGAAACACGTTGTTGCACTTCTACTGATAAAAAGACGATAATATCAAGTTAATAAGGCAAGTCAATCGACCGCGCTTCCAGCCACTGACACTTCAAGGGGCCATATATGTATAGTAATAAAACGATAACCACTTTTGATATCGAAGATTCTGACACACAAGTATGACATGCATAAACTCAATGGATTCCAAAAACACAAAGATTATTTCGCAATATTCATCCCATATAATTCGCACGAAATATTGAAAGATCAACCATAGATAATCAATCCAATTGCACACATTGACGCAGTGATCAGCAGCGAGTACCGAAAGTTATCGAGGACAAAGGAAGTAAAGCATCAAATGTGGAGATCACCATGAGCATTAACCACCTGCAACGAAACAAAAATTATGTTATTTTAAAACCATTGTAGGGGCTGTTTGCAATTGACGTCAAATAGGAGGGGGAGGGGCTTACTCAAAATTGACATTTGATGGTTGACTTTTACTGATTAAGTCACCTTTTATGAATACATGATAGCAACTAGTATACCAGATTTTCCAAAAATTCACACTGTCTCCTTCAAATTTCGGGACACGTGCGGATCATTAGACAGATTCTTTATTGATTTAAGATGACCAAATTGTAGCTGAATACAATCTCATTTTCAAATAATCATTTAATTGTTCCGCATAAGCAGCCTACTGTTTAAAAAATCGAAAATAGCCGATGCTGTTTGTGTTGAAAATATATTCTCAAATTTTCGTCGTCCCCTGACGCGGTCTGAGACAGACGAAAGTTTGGGAATATATTTTCAACAGCATCGGCAATTTTCGATTACTTAAAGTGATCATTTATTTCCATTCTCATTTCTAGTTCATTATATAATCACGTGCTTTTTATCTATCAATATTCGATAAACTCCTTTTATATTATCTACATCGTACACAAAATGATGAAAGTCATGTAACGACTTAGAATTTCTGAGCTGCAGAGAAAAGAGAATGACCTAGTCCCATTCTCAAACAGCCACAAATTTTGAAAATGATTCCTCTTTTAAAATACATACTTTAATATACAAGAAGATAATGAACTGCCAACCTCAGAAGTACCAATCATAACTTTCAATGGAACATGTGTATCCGAGAAAACGACCACCTTCAACGTCAATCCACACGAAAATGCCTGTTAAATGATCATAATAATTGCAACTTACCAGGAATAACGAGACCACTTTAGAAAAAAATACATGCACTTAAGTTTTTCACTTTTATCTATAGATCTGCCATTAAATATTACGTGCAATTATATACAGATTTAGATAGTTCTATATATAACGAAATTATCAACCGACCTTTTGATATGGCATATTTGAATTAGTTAGCATTGCTCAGTTAATATCATTTGATATTAACCGGGCTGTTCAAGGTCAATGACATACGGTAGTCTAGTCATGTCAAGTTTTGACAATGCCATGAATTTGAATACATGCACATGTACTCGCCACGCAAATATATTTTGGTTTGATCAGTCTAAAATTGACAGATATTCTCATCTGGTACAGAAAGAAGGCACAAATATAAAAAGAAGAACTAGCCCTATGTAAATAATATCAGGATATCTGTTGAAAACTGTAAAACATGCGTGTGTATTTAACGAAAATCAGAAAACAATTAAAAAAATAAATCTACTAGTGCAAAAAGTCTAAACATAACAACTCCTTAATTACATCTCTACACATATTTGCATCATCTTCTTACTTAATATGGGCCTACATAAATATAAAAGCAATGAGTAACTTTTGAACAAGATGCCAACAAGACGGCCCCAATCATTACAACAATCCTTCACTCGTTCACAATCAAGTCAAAGTCATTATCTATAGAGCTAACTGAACTGTTACAATCTTCACAACACGGGTTTTGAAAGACGGTTTCTCAGTTTTGTGTGTGTCGGTGCGTATAAGCTGAATACTCGCTCCGTACCAGCACTGGATGGAGGGCAACTGTGGACAGCAGCTGCAAGCTCAGCAAATTTCCACAAAGACGTTTTCATCTGCATTTACTTGGACGAACCGCCAAACTTGACGGCTTACATATATTTTATTTCATTTGAAAAAAAGGTGATATGAAAGATATACAAGACAATAAATCAGTTATCGTCTGCTAAAGCTCCTTTATCCTTTTACCGACGACAAGCAGATTTAGATGTTACCTGACTTCTGACTGCTCCCTGATAAATAATGGTCTTCAAGAAAGAAACCTTCACCGAGCGCAAACATCACTGATAAACAGGGGCCATAAAAAATTTATTTCAAATAATTGCTACAATTTGATGCAATTAATTAATAAAATTTCTCAATTGACGAAATTAAGCTGACAATCCATTTGATTTTTTGGATAAAATTATTGCAATTAATTATTGGTCGGCCTACATAAACGTACATTACCTATATGCGGGGATGAGAACGGGCAGTTAGGGGCTCTGACAAAAAATCAACTTTTGAAGGGCCCTAACACGGAATCCTCTAGAATTCCGTGGGCCCTAAATAGAAAATTTAAAAAAATTCATTATAGCCTTTCAAGGGACACTGGCGGAAACGCGTATCCGCTAAAGATTTTCATCCCTGTTATGCGAAGTTGCATGCTCTCTATCAATATCAATTTTTGGAGGCTGTAGTCATGGTATTTAATTTTTAAATTTGAATTCTGCAATCATTCGCAAATAAGAATGACCAATAAATTCACTATGACTGAGATACTTCTTAGTTGTCTAAACTAATTTAGAGACGCATATGAAGACCCAAGATCTGTTATAGTGCCCGCTAATTTTGATAAGTGATCCTTAGATAACTTCGTCATAAATTGGTTCTGAGCTGCCAACGACTGTAAGTCGTCGTGCGAGGATTTCATAGAAGACTTAATTGGTTGTAGTCAAATTAAAAGCAATTAAATAGACAATTAAAATGTGCGGTGCCAAATAGTCACCACAGAATTCTGTTAAATACTGGTTGTTTTCAGCAAAATATTACTGAATTCCAGTTATTATATTACACATTACTGCATCAAGTTATTGATTATTATTGAATTCTAGCGAGGTGATGATAATCCAGTCAACCAGTGGCTGTGACTGTACACTCTTCCCCCAAGCTAAGTAGACACCAGTAGTACATGATTGTGTTGTGTGCTAGGCAGTTTGTCTTCTTGCTTTATTATGCATTTTATTGTTTTGTGAGAGCAATCTCCATTCCATTGTTAGAGCAATAACTTTTCCGCGGCATGCATTTCAAGTTCCAATGTCATGCAAAAGTCCAGCTTGTCAGCTATCTACGGTACATGACTGACAAGACATGTCATGTCATCAGACAATGGATGACCAAACAATTGGTAGCTGACCGTGAGCGAATCTTCACAGACGTATTTAACGCGGCATGAACAACGCCCGCTAACGCATTCTGGTCTCTCCAAGCGAAGTTGTCGGCGAGAGCCGTTGACGGTGTTGCAGCCTATCTTCTATGTGCGAACTATCATCGAACTGCTGCGGACGTGATCACCACGACTTGTGGTCCTGGAAGAATCTGGAGACTCTGTTGGTGCTGTGACTGTCATATAACTGTGAACGTACCATCTGTCCTTGTAAGGACTGTTTGCACCATTTATTTATTTTCACAATATAATTTATCCACATTTTTCATTTACATTTTTCAATCATATGTTTTGGGAATATTAAGAAAATAATAACCCGTAACATATTTGGCGACCACGCCAGGACCCAGCTTTGTTTTCACTGACGCACAGCTCGCCTGAGAGTCGTCGGTTCTTCGAACTACCACTTTTTTCCCAGTTAAGGTTCTGAACTTTTTCTTTTTTCGCTTCCTCGGTCCACTCTTTTTAAGTTAAGTCTTAAGGCTTAATAACTGTAGGCCTAAGCATAAGGCTAAAACTAACCGTGGGCAAGTTTTGAGCTATATATTTCTCGATTTTTTTTCGCGTTGTTTGATCTTCCTAAATAAAATTTTCTCGGGTTATTTAATAAGGATTGTTAGGAATTACTAAGAACGTAAGAAATGGACTTCGATGCTAAAGAATTCCTTAAACAATTCAATGAAGCCCCAAATGTGCAACAGCTGAAGGAATTGAAGAAAGCGGAACTATTCGATGTTGGAATCCAGTTGCAATTGCCAGTTAAGATGACTATGCGAAAGGAGCAAATACTCCAGAGAATCAAAGGGCATTTCATCGAAGAAGGCAAGATAGAAAAGGATGTCCAAGGAGAGTTGCCGGAAAATTCCAATGTGTTGTTAGAATTAAAAAAAATAGAATTGGAAGAAAAGCGATTAGAACGAGAACGAGAAGAAAAGCGATTAGAACGAGAACAACGAAGAGAACAAAGGGAGGCAGAAAGAGAACAAAGGGAGGCCGAAAGGGAGGCCGAAAGAGAACAAAGGGAGGCCGAAAGAGAACTCAGAGAAAAAGAGACCTTCCTGATGCAGACAGTTTTAACTGGTAAAGCACAAAAGGCGTATGCAGCCTTACCTAATGGCGATGCCAAAGATTATGAAAAGGTAAAACAAGTAATCCTTGAAGCATATGAGTTGGTGCCAGAAGCCTACCGACAGAAATTCCGTTCATGGCAAAGAATGAAAGAGCAAAATCATTTACAATTTGCCAAAGATGAAGAAGTCTTATTTGATAAGTGGACGAAAGCCGAAAACGCCGATACGTTTGAGAAACTACGAAATGTCATCCTCATTGAAGAATTTAAGAACTGTTTGAGCCCACAAATCAAAGTATATTTAGATGAGAGAATGCCACAAAACATAACCGAAGCAGCAAGAATCGCCGATCAATATGAATTGACGCATAAAAAGCCACGGTCGTATTACCATTATGAAAAGCCAAGAAACTATTACACAAGAAGTGCAGAAAAATATCATGAAGACAAAAGACAGGAAAAATATTATGAAGACAACAGACAATATGACAATAAAAACAAACAGCCAGAAGATATGAGAAAACGAGAAACGCCAAGATGGAAAATAGAATGTGAACACTGTAAGAGAAAGGGACATACTAAAACAGAATGTTGGCAATTGCATGGACGACCAGAAAAGTACGATAGAAAGCCCGTAACGCTTGTTCGTGAAACGAACTGCCATCTTGAGACTGAGCAGGAAAAATCCTTTCCTACTAGTTTTATGGTGTTCAGGTCAATGAGCATGATAGGTATACTTCAGTCGACGAAAGTGAACAACTAATTGAAGAAGGGAAGCAAGCTTTCACGAAAGACGGTCTAGCTGGTAATGATAAAGATGATTCATATCCAGTTACAGTATGGCGAGATACCGGAGCATTTCAATCATTAATAGTGAAAGACATAGTTCCAGTGTCACATGCTACATACACGGGATTATGTGTTCCACTCCGCGGCGTCGGAGGATGTATCTCAGCTCCACTGCATAAGTTGTACGTAAAAACCGAGATAGTGGAAGGTACCTTCATAATGGTTTATTCTATCGAGAAGAAATTCCTATTGAAGGGATCGATTTGATTGTTGGGAACGACTTAGCCGGATGCAAAGTTCAGGTACCACGTATGATAACAGACATGAAAGAAATTGAAGCAAACGAAGGAGAAATAAAAGATCATGAAGTGAAAGAGAATGAACTGAAAGAGATTGAACTAGCGAAAGAAAGTGAACAAACAACAGTATGTGCCGTCACAAGATCCATGAGTAAGAAAGAGAAATCAGAAAAAGAGAATGAAATTGATGAAAATATTGAAGAGAAAGAAATAACATTCGAAACGAATATAGATCGGTGTCAACTAATAAAAGAACAAGAAAGCGATGAAGAATTACAAAACATCTCCGCAGAACTGAACGAGAGTGATAAGAATGAGCGCATTTACTTTTACAAGCAAAATGGTATCCTATTTCGTTGCTGGAAACCAAGAGAAGCCACTCCTGAAGAAACATGGCAAGAAGTACATCAAATTGTAATACCTAAGTCATATCGACAAAAAGTCTTAAGCGTTGCACACGAAAACGTATTAAGTGGTCATCTCGGTGTACGCAAAACTCATTATCGAATATTGAAGCATTTTTATTGGCCGAAAATGTACAAAGATGTAGCTAACTTCTGTCGAACTTGTCATACATGTCAGATAGTTGGTAAACATCAGTTAGATCCCCCGAAAGCGCCGTTAATTCCAATCCCTGCGTGCGAAGAACCATTCAGAAATATCATTATTGATTGTGTTGGACCTTTACCACGAACCAAAATGGGACATGAATATCTATTTACAATCATGTGTTCGTCAAGCAGATTTCCAGAAGCTATCCCATTGAGAAGCATTAACGCCAAAAATATTTGTTCGGCTTTGATCAATTTCTTTACTATGGTGGGATTACCGAAAGTCATACGCTCAGATCAAGGCACGAACTTTACATCGAAGATATTTAGTCAAGTGTCAGAAGTACTTGGAGTAAAACATATTTGTTCAACTGCTTATCATCCAGAATCTCAAGGTGCGTTAGAACGATTCCATCGAACATTGAAAGTTATGATGAAAACTTACTGCGAAGAACATCAAAAAGACTGGAATTTAGGTATACCAATGCTATTATTTGCCATCCGCGAAACAGTTCAAGATTCACTTGGATTTAGTCCATTTGAATTAATTTACGGTCATGAAGTTAGAGGACCCTTGAAGTTGATGAAAGAAAATATGCTCAGCGAAGAGAAGAAAAAACATGAATTTGTTAGACTACGTGTCTGAGATCAAAGAAAGACTCACTGAGATACAAAAGTCTGCAAAGGCTAATCTAATAAATTCGCAAAGTAAAATGAAGAAGCAATTTGACAGAAACACAAAAGAAAGAACTTTTCAGCAAGGTGAAAAAGTACTCTTATTATTGCCAATCTCGGGAGATCCGATGAAGGCAAGGTATCAAGGTCCTTATATGATACAAAAGAAAATAAGTGAAGTCAACTATGTTATAGAAACTCCGGATAGAAGAAAAAAACAAAGAATGTGTCACATAAATATGCTCAAGAAATATCACGACCGAGACGAAGAGTCAACAACTGGTTCAAACCCTTCTGGTGCTGTGCCGGGGAGTCTGGTGTCAGCATCGCAGACGAATTTGCCCGCACTGGGTGATATAAAAGAAAATTCTACAGGCACTTCGATCACTATGATTGCGTCAGGGGAGTCTGCAGTGGCAACATCGTTGACGAACTTGGCATCGCCGGGTGATGCAGAAGAGGAAGTCAATCTCATCATGCCAAGAATGAATAATTCAAAGATATTAGAAAATCTTGATAGCCATTTCCAGCATGTCGATTCCGAACAGAAAGAAAAGATAAAAGAAATAATTAAAGAGCACAAAGGAATATTTGCCGATCATCCGCAAATAACTACGTGGTCAGAACATGTCGAATTATCTGAAGAAAGGCCAATAAAACAGAGTCCGTACAGAATGAATCCAGAGAAGAGAGAAATTATGAAAAAGGAAGTAAAATATCTGAAAGATCATAACATAATAGAAAAAAGCAACAGCAATTGGAGTTCACCATGCATTTTGGTACCAAAACCAGATAAAACTCATCGTTTTTGTACTGATTATAGAAAAGTAAATGAATTGACAATCGCAGACAATTATCCCTTGCCGAATATCGAGACTTGCATTGAACAAGTAGGAGATTCGAAAATAATCAGCAAGTTTGACTTATTGAAAGGATATTATCAAGTTCCTTTAACAGAAAGAGCAAAGCGAATTTCAGACTTCGTCACCGAAGAGGGTTTATTTCAATACAAAGTTATGCCCTTCGGAATGAAAAATGCCGCATCAACATTTCAAAGACTAGCTAATAAAGTCATCGAAGATTTAGACAACTGCGCCGTATAAATTGACGACATAATCGTTTATAGTAATGACTGGCCAGATCACTTGGAACAAATACGAAAATTATTCCAAAGAATCGTCGAGGCCGATTTAACAATCAACCTCAGCAAAAGTGAGATTGGGAAACAGTCGCTAAACTATTTAGGTTTTGAAATCGGATATGGGAAAATAAAACCTATTATGGCAAAAGTTCAAGCCGTTGTAAATTTTCCTGTACCTAACTCAAGAAAGGAACTAAGAAGATTCCTTGGCATGGCTGGGTATTATAGAAAATTTTGCAAAAATTACGCAGATGTTGTACACCCTTTGACAAGCCTCACGAGCCCAAAAATAAAATATACTTGGAGTAATGAATGCCAAGTAGCTTTCGAACAAGTCAAAACAATGTTGGCATCACCACCGATTTTATCAGTACCTACATTTGAAAAGCCATCCAAATTATATGTCGATGCTAGCGGCCTTGGTCTTGGTGCATTGTTGGCTCAAGATGATGAGGAAGGGAACGAGCATCCATTATCATATTATTCGAAGAAATTCAATCATTACGAAAGAAATTACAGTACGATTGAAAAAGAGGGCCTAGCGTTGGTTCAAAGTTTGAAACACTTTGCGTATTTCCTCAAAGGCCGGCGAGCTACTTTTGTTTACACAGATCACAATCCGTTAGTTTTCATTAACAGAATGAAAAATGACAATCAGAGACTTTTGAGATGGAGTCTGTTGTTACAGGAATATAATATTATCATTCAACATATACCCGGGAGAGATAACATCATAGCAGATCGTTTGTCGAGAAGTTAAATAAAAATGTGATTTTTATTTTTTTTGATGGGGCGTGTTGTGTGCTAGGCAGTTTGTCTTCTTGCTTTATTATGCATTTTATTGTTTTGTGAGAGCAATCTCCATTCCATTGTTAGAGCAATAACTTTTCCGCGGCATGCATTTCAAGTTCCAATGTCATGCAAAAGTCCAGCTTGTCAGCTATCTACGGTACATGACTGACAAGACATGTCATGTCATCAGACAATGGATGACCAAACAATTGGTAGCTGACCGTGAGCGAATCTTCACAGACGTATTTAACGCGGCATGAACAACGCCCGCTAACGCATTCTGGTCTCTCCAAGTGAAGTTGTCGGCGAGAGCCGTTGACGGTGTTGCAGCCTATCTTCTATGTGCGAACTATCATCGAACTGCTGCGGACGTGATCACCACGGCTTGTGGTCCTGGAAGAATCTGGAGACTCTGTTGGTGCTGTGACTGTCATATAACTGTGAACGTACCATCTGTCCTTGTAAGGACTGTTTGCACCATTTATTTATTTTCACAATATAATTTATCCACATTTTTCATTTACATTTTTCAATCATATGTTTTGGGAATATTAAGAAAATAATAACCCGTAACAATTGTCATAACAGAGAACCCATATATTGTGACACAAATTACATGATGACTTCCATGGCACAATCCACATACTGAGGACTGGTTCAAAATACATTCACTTTGACAATAAGTAGGAAATATAAAATAGATATTCAACAAATAGAAGCAGACATAATTATAAAAATGTATTGCATGCAAAGACAATTCAAAAAATATTAAGAATGCAACATAAGTACTTCACAATAGACTCAGTATTATACCCGCGACTGACGATCAATATCATTTGCCGCAAAATATCGAGGATTACAAAACATTCGGAAGCTCTGACATATCAGTCGTTATGAAAATTAAACGACTTACTTTTTTATAACCAGCTAAATGACAAATGAGGTCCATTTGGTCAGCCGTCTAATGTAGCTAGCTTCAGTCCTATTTCTTAATCAGGGGATGGGACCATTTGGATTCATGCAGCCCCATCTAAAAAAAGCAATTATCCACCTACTATTCGTCTCAAACATGCTGTATAAACCGAGTGCAGTGGTGCTGCTTTCTGAATTATTTTGAGTCATGACCGCAGAATGTGCGCATTAAAATTCGTTTCAGTGGTTGAGAAAATAAGGTTTCATTTCAAGACCTCATGTGTTGTTTCATTTTATAGTATATTATAATATCATGTTTTTCAATTTCATTAACTCATGATTTTAGCATGACACTTAAAAAATTGCAGAAATCTCACTAATTTCCAATTTATAGTGTTACCCTCTATCTATATGCCTGCTTAGTTACCTTGCCTGATAGGCCTACTACCTGAAACCTTGATGCTGTAAACCTAGTATACTAGGTGCGTATACGCACTACATCTACCGGATGAACAAGGAGTAAAACATAAGCGGTTTTTGAATTCCGACCCAGTCTAAAACAGCCGTGTTACATTCTCCAATATCTATTTCCGAATGAAACCCGGGTCAGAGTGAGAAAAAGAAATGGAACCCTCAATTGAAGCACAGTATAAAAATGATCACGCTGAAAATGATGCGACGCTTAAACTTTCCTACTGAAATTCAGAAAATATTCATTGTTTTTAAATCAAAAACTTTAGCACCGGTAGGTCTAGAAAAAATGTTATTTTTTTTCAATCTCAAGCACATTATTTCAAAAAGGAGACCATGAAGGTGTACGCTTACAGCCAAAATACAATTTAACTCACACTTCATGGAATAATAACTTGGTTTGTAGCATGAGTGATCGTCTTACCTTCTTTTACGTGGCCTCCGCTCTATCCTTACCAGCACGTAAACATGAGAGAATCGGCAGAAATTGAGTCATACAGGTATTCGATTCACACTTCTATCATATTTCGTTTAATTCGAAGAAGATTCACGAAATCATAGCTTGCCAATGTAAAGAATCAGCATGAAAAGTCGTTGGCACATCCAGTGAAAGCTTTACAATTCACAGCCCTTCTGTTCGACTGAGGAGCTCATATCGAAACGATCGCAGCAGTATGGCCAGACAGTGAGGTCACGCATTGTTAAGAGAAACGCAAAGTAAGTCAATGCGCGCCAAAGACGGCGAGGACACGCGCACACTATGCATGAGTCACTCTATAAAGCAATGATCCTACGTGTAAGGCAAGATTGATGTTGTTATAACGTCAGTCGATCGTATTATACAGAAGTCCTCGACTGAAGGCATGCAAGGAAGAAACAAACGCTCATATTAATGTAGAGCTGCAATTATTAATGAAGTATGGGGAATATGGGTGCTGCTATTGTGCTTGTCTGTGAAATTAAACTGCATGTTCATCGACTTCAATGTGATGTGAAGATATTACCACAGACACTGCTCCTTCGCTAGTGCAAATTACACTGTTCAAGTTCAATTCCATTGTTCACGTATTTGTCTTGGAGATTCGGTTCCGTTTTGACACCAGCTGCTGGCTAGTGATAAAAAGTTGTGATTTTTCAATCATTTGACGTAAACATTGTTATCATGTAGCTAAACAGATGAGTTCAGAACTCCGCTTACTGCACTGTTTAATGCTAACAATTACACAAGTATGCAGAAATATTTTTGTTACATCGACAAATTAATTTATAAATATTTGTAAAATGTTTCAGATATGAATATTTAGGTGATCATGATAATATTTGTCAAATAATAGTCAAAAATGTATCAAAAATTATTAAAAAATATCAAATATGCGGTATTTGATTATTTATAAAACAATTATCTAATATTTGTAAAATTTATCACCATCAGTCATGTATTAGATTCATTATCTCGGTTTTTTCAACCCGGGAATACTGTAAGAATTGAAAAGAATAATCTTTATTTTATCAATGCGAATTTATCATCAATGTTTAACCGAGATTTATGCATGAATCATCAATGCAAGTTTTTAAGATATCATAATTGCGTATTTTTGGTTCAATAATGATGATCGATGTATTTTGACAATGCATATAAGCTTTCCAATTATTAAACATGCTTACCAACAGTGATTTTCAATTTTGAATTTTCCATGAATTGATTGGAATCATCGATCATGGATTCTGTGTCCATGACTGGGCTACTAGGGCAAATGAGATATGCAAATCTTTGCAGTTTTGAAGAAATTGCCTCGGAATTGAGTGATCATGTTTGTAATGCAGAAGGAATGATGGTATTTTACAGATTCTCATTGTCATGACAGTCTTGGAGATTTAATGTTTGTTAAATTAGCAATTCAAGGTTCCTATTACTTTCATGCTGAACATCAAGATTATTTTCTTAAGCGTGATCATATCGCAGGCAACCTGCCACTGACAGAGCAAAATCACATAATCAAAGACAATGATTTCAATCAACTTTGAAAGATGTTAATGGTTCCACATCACTGTTCAGATTAAAGAAATGAAACATGAATTTAGTGAATCATAAAATCATGCCGGTGAAAATTGAATTAGGAACTCGAATATTGCGACTTTTTCATGAAGAGTTCCATTATAATACAATTCATGAAATTTCCTTGATAATCAGCTTGATTTCCGCTTAGGATACTTATTATCAAATATTCCTTCCTTTTGCTATCCAATTAGTTTCATACTACTAAAAAGGAGAGTCATCTCGGTAGTATAAAAATTGGCAAATTTTGCTTTTTTCAATGGTGCTCAAATAATTTTTTGGAACGTAATCTCCGCAAAAACTGAATCTTTTCATATAAAATTTTTTACTGTATAGAGATACTTTTTGAGTCGACACTCTACCTATATATCACTACTCTATGTCTCAATGTTTAATTTTAAAGTTGAATGCCGCTTATTTTCTGAAAAGTGGTGATCGTGTTCTAAAAGGTTAAGAGTTTTGATAAAAGTAGACAATGTTAATAACGATTTTTTGATTAAACAAATTAACTTAGACGAAGGAATCAAATTAAATACCGTTAGTAGCAATTAGCATTTTCTGAAAGATAATGGACGAGTACTGAAATGGGAAAGTTTTGATAAAGATATTTCAATATAAGGCCGTTTTAATTATGAGCACGTAAAAGGGGATATGTCACATAAATTGGGTCATATGTTTTCATTTGGACACCTGTATGAGGGTAAATCCAGATTAGATTACACTTTTTTTGTCGCAAGGGGTTTGAGTATTAGAATTTTGAAATTTTGCCCTAAAAATGTCTGTGACATCATAAGAAACTAAATTGGCATAGTGACAACCACAAGAAGTTCATGTGGCCATATACATCAGACTCGAAGAAAAAATGAAGCGTCCCTCAAGTTACACCAGGCGTCCCTCAAGTTACAATTGACGTCCCTCAAGTTACAATGTTCAATTTATTTTGCTCAGGTACCTTATTTTCGTAGAAGCTTAATCAAGATAACATCAACAGTTATTTACATAAAAGGTTGCAGTTCTAGCACTTATTTCTGTTTGGAGGTCAGCCCACTAAATGCATAATGGTGATTTTTCGAATTTATCTGAGTTATCTGGAGCTAGCATTTTTGGAATTTGTGTTTACCTTGAAGGCAGTAATTGCTCTGCTCAGTGTTTCCTGTGATTTAGTGTTTACTTCTATGTAGAACTGTAGAACTATGATACCCAAATGGGTTCTATCTTTTTTAAATGGCCAGCATAAAAAATACAGCTTTATGGGCACTGCATGATTTGCATTTATTCACAGGCCTATCGCAGGACTACAAGTTTTTTTGAAGAAAAATAAAGCAACGATCCTGTATTCACTCGCGAATATCAATGTCAGCGAACACTTTTATCCCTCTTCTATCAATAGTTGGATCATCTAACTTTCTCACAATTTCCCAGGGAGATATCACGGAACAATCAGTTACAAGAGAATCGACGAATTCATTAAATAGTCCTCTAAACGTGTATTGCTTCAAAAAACGAACACGAAAATCCCCATTCTCAAATCTGCTGGTAATCTGAGCCGCGAAATGTTTTTTCCTGTTGTCGGCCGTTTCGAGACCAACAAGTATCCAATCATCGGATTTGAAAGGGACTGCAACCACAGGAGATGAGCTTGTGGACAATTCAGAACACGTTGTGAGATCACTTCCATTTGTTTTGTCAAACGTGTCAAGTCCACCACTGCTGCAATTATTTGCGTAATTAAATGTCCTTGGATTGAAGCAACCACAAGAGGATTTGCAGTGGCAAGCCAAGTCTCTAATAAGATATCCATTTTGAGCCGACCATTTTAGGTAATGACATTTCGAAATACCTAAAATTTTGAATTTCATGCTTATGACATCGAAAAGCGTTTTTGAAAGCATGAAAATATAGGCAGGCCTAAAGAAGCAATTTCTAGCGTGACACACGGGGAAAATGAAAATGACGTGTATAGGCCTATGGCCTATCTCGTGATGCATTCATGATGTCAAAATAATGAATAAAAATTCTAGAATAAGCATAGGCCCTAGATCAAATGTGATTTTATGCATAAAATCTACCAAGCTCTCAATTTTTCTTCTTTATATCAAGTTCAAGCAATTATCATTATGAGACCTCTACAGCAGAATGATTTTTTCAATAGGCCTGGTCAATGTTTGCAGTCAGAAGCTATAGGAAGAGGCCTGATAATGTAGCTTTAGTCCTACTGAATGAGCAAGACTAGAAGGCAACAACAGTTCATTTCTATTCATGTCGCTCTCCATAGATAGGCTACATGTAGGCCACGGTCGGTAAAAATGCAGCGAATCCTGCAGTTGAATTTTGATCGTCAATCATCAGAGTGAGCACTCATATCTACACAAAAAGTGACATGATAAAATATAAAATAACTCACCCTTCATGTCAGGCAAGTTTGACTTCCAATATATCTTTCTGTCGATTTCCTCTTTGGACACAGTGGTTATCAAAATATCCACATTTTTTGTCAAATCGCATAAATCTCCCAGGTTATCAATAAACTCTCCACTCGAAACATGTGAATCCCATGTTCGTTTCAAAACAGCGCCGACACCATCCGCTGCGCATTTACCGTGCCCACTCTCACTGAATACCATTCTAGAGAATCGATATGCAAAAAATCGCAAAGTCGAGCAAGAAGCTGAACAGTAAAACGGTTACGGTACTGTGAACTAGGGCTATCAGAGAAGATGATCAATTTCTTTACATATGTCCTGTCAATCAAATCGAGAGCTTTGTGAATATGTGTCACCACTGCTTCGGCTGTTTTCCGCCTGTCCGTACTTAATTTCGCAAAACATTTCGGTTCCTCATTTTGTGCATATGCTACTCCTTGGTGAATAGTAATTTGCTAATTGTAGCCGAAGTGTGCCGATTGGACTTCATTCCCAAATTTCATTGTGCTATAATTTTCACTGAAATCCACCAGCAAACAGATTTCATCTGTTGACATCATTTGCTTCGCTAGCCTCATTTCATGATATTGGTTAGTGAAGGAGAATTGGTGATATGCATACATTTCCATCGCAGTTTCACACTTCAGAGCTAGCTTCTGGACAGAATCAGTGAGTTGAACACGCTTGGTGACTGCTACCGAGACTTCTCTGTCTTTGATTCGCTGCCATTGGACATAAGGAATTGTTGACAACGATGACAAAAATGACCCATCTTCCTCCCACTCCTTGATTGACATTCTGGACACAGGCGCGAACAGTACAACTCTGAATAAGGCGAACATACAATTTGTCGAAGATTTTCAGACATACTTGATGACTTTAGAACTTTGATATTTCGTAATGCCTGGAGGAGCAATCGAGGATTTTCACATTTTATGCACATGCATAACTGTCTGTCAGAAAGCTTGGGCTTCACAACTTGTTTTGGCTTCAATGAAAAGAACAAGGACCGAGAAATCTTTTCTGTTGAATTTTCGGACATATATTTCATGTGCAGGTCACTGATAGAAAACAGCAGATACCTCTTCTGAAAAGACTGTCCACGAATCCTAATAAACTCTTTCTTCCCTGATGCAAGTCTGGAATTATCATCACGACAATAGAAGGAAATGACTGAGTGGATGTTGATTGGATTGGATTGGATTGATTGGTTGATTGGATTGTTGATTGGATGTTGATTGGATTTGACCGAGCAATGTTGATGGTAGCATTATTTATGGTCCTGCAATCTGTCTGTAGCAACTCTCTCAGATGACTCTTGGCACCAAGAAACTTTCTACTGACGTCTTTTAGCGTGCTGGCTAATTTTCTGCGTATTTGGTACTTTCTCTTTATTGACTTTATCAGGGCTAGGTGAACATTTATCATCAACTTTACTTTTTTTGAAGATTTCATGGCAATTTCTGATGAGGCATTTGGACCATCGTGATACAAAGGTAGGCCCACACTTCCACCTTGGGCTTTCAATCTCTCAATTCTCTTTTGAAATTTGCGCACTTGCTTTTGCAGTGCAATGTTTCTGTAATTTAGGAGTTTGACCTTTTCACTCCTCCTTTTTATTTCTCGTTTTCTTGCTGCACGCCTCTTTGAATCACTGGCAGATCAGCAGAAGACGAACATGGAGATGATACTCTTGAATTTGTTGCGCTCACAGATTCTGGTTTATTTTGTAGAGATTGGTTTTTAGTTGCTCTGTACTCACTCATGTATAGTTTTCTTTTTCTTGCAAGAAGACGTTTCTGCCTAGGATCACCGTTTTCCTTGCATTTGTGATAAGATCTTAGTGCTTGCTCCCTCACCTTCATCAAACGTTCTCCGCCATTTTTCTTTAACTTTTCTCGGTATCTCCTCTTTCTCTTAAGCATCTTTTGTCTATCAGGGGCCATTTTGCAGAATACAGCCACTGTCGTTGTCGACCTAGCATGAACTGATGATTTCGTGAAGCAGCAAAAATCTCCTTGTCTGAGAGCCGTCCAATCACAGCTATTGCTTGTACGACGATTCGATGACGTACACACGTCGATAGCTTTTTACTTCGGAGTTCTATGTGATGCGCAGGATGTGTTTATTGTAGTCAAAGAATTTGTTTGAAAAGTGGTGACATCTTCGAAACGGAAAAATTTCTAAATGGACCTTATCAGTGGTGACATATTTTAGCAAACCCTGATCATTCACAAAAGGAGGACTCCGTTCGTGTTGCGAAAGGTCTCTCAAACTAGCAAAAATTCAAGATAAATTTAGAGAATTATGTCTCAATGTTCGATAGCTCCCATCACTCTACAAAGTCAATTGTGATCGCAAAATGTGCAGAATTCAACTCACAATGCCCAAAAACTCACGAGACTAATAAAAAACACAATATATGGCTGATTTTGCTGAGGTGCTAACATAGATAGAAATGCGTAACTTGAGGGACGTCCCTCAAGTTACGTCCCTCAAGTTACAATCTGTGCGTTTCTTCAATCTCTATCAAAGTGTAATGACAATTGAGAGGAACTGAATGAATAATTTAGCAGATAGCTCATTGCCATTTCCTGACATACACTTGACTGAGTTCAAACTTTTTCCAGTTGTCCGGGAACTGGTGTCCCTCAAGTTACGAATTTGTGGTGTCAAATATCCTTCATTTTACCTTAAATTCATTCTCAACATTCATTCATGAGCAATGAGACCGATTTTCTTGCGTTCCTTGCTTCATGATCATATAATAGTTTACCACAAGTAACTACTTCCATCAATATGCAGCTGCATCTTATAAAGCAAGGCGTCCCTCAAGTTACAAATTGCGCGTGTTTTTTAGCTACTATTTCCATGCGACAGCATCATAATCAACTCTGTTACCGTAGGTGAAGAGACTTTCAACTCCAATCGAATTTTTCTTTCAATTTCACTTCATGGCAAAGCTAAATGCGAGAAAAGCAATCAATTACAGAAATACTTCTGTACTCTGCGAGTCTGTCCAAGATCGCAACTTACTTCATGCGACAAGGCATTTTCGGACTTTTTTTAAACCTTTACATCTCTGTGCACCAGTTATGATAAAATTACTTTTAATTTTCTACGTGACCAAGTCCTATGGATCATATGAGTCACGATAGAGAGCAAATCGGATTAAATACTATTGAACTTCACTCGACTAGGCAATGGGACAGAATTTTATTAAAAAGTGTAATCTATTCTGGATTTACCCATGAGTTAATATCATGCGTCTTTAGCTTTGATCAGCTGATAATTCATGCGCATCAGCTCGTAACCTCTGATGTTCAGGGGACGAGAGTGCATAGCCTTAGTACGATGACATTTCAAAACCTTTAATTTACTCTCCTGTAAAATTACAAATGTATGGCTCATCCCCTTATTCGCCCAAGCCCTTCATTGTCATATCGAATGTCAAAAATTTCTAAAAAGAGTAAAAACCTGGCTTAAAAAACATGTCATGCACCTCCTTGGAACCCGATTGTCTAATGAGACGCTATTTATGATCAACTGAAAGATTGCACACCACAATCCTTTATGATGAATAATGTGATCAGGTTTCAGACATTTTGATGTTGGACTTTTCTAATGCTCGCCTTTCTCACCTTAGACCAAAGGTTCCCAACCGGGGGGTCGTAAGAGCCGCCTGGAAAAAATTTGCATCCGTCCGGCAGTCCAATTTGTCTTACTGCACGGCCGCAGAAAAAGAGATTATGCATGATGCGCGCTTATTGGCCGTGGTGTATCGTCACCATTCAGTACATAAAACCTGATGTGATGTTTTTTTCTTCGTTTTTTTTGAATAAGTTCAATAACGACGGCAATGAAGTATTGAATGTGATAATAATTCAATATGAAGGTGTTTCCTAACTCCTCTGATTTTTTACTGGGGCTCCCGGAGCCCTCCGGATTTGTCCTGGGGGGTCGCGTAGCGATAAAGGTTGGGAACCCCTGCCTTAGACGAATCGGGTCCAGTGTCAACATCCTTCGGTAAATGGTGGCTGTCTTCGGTAAGAGATCTGATCGTTATCCGACTGTTCTTCCTTTTCTTCGGGTCACACGCTCTTGTTTGTCCGCCGATCTTCCGAGAATATGCCCAAACCATCTCCGTCAACAGCTCTCCACTGATTTGCCTATCGGAGACACTTTAGGCATGTGGCGATTATTTCGCTTCCTCTGTTTCATTATCTTCCCGCTAATTCTTCGTCACCATCTCAGTCAGTGGCGGCTCGTCAGAGGAGGCGAGGAAGGCATTGCCTCCCCATGATTTTCTGCGGCAAGATATTTTATATTCCTGACATTTTTCTACTCTATTTTGTTTAATTCATTAAAATAGTAACATTGATCACACGGCAACACGCCTCAGCCGAGCAGCGCAGATATCAAACTCGCTGTATCACAACACAGGGATGCGTGCCTCACCTCACAGTGTTATACGCGGTAGAGAACTTTGATGACACGTGATTGGCTGATTCATTCAGCTGCTTGTTTACAATGTGAAAGGGAGGCATGCCTCAGCCATCATTCGCATTCGACGTTCGGTACTGCTGCTTAGATATGGCGTCCGCTGCGAATGAAACATGCACAGCAGAGAAGATTTCCTATGTGGACAGCATTCTCGAAAAGCCGTTTTCACGGCTATCTATTCAGGAAAAGTTGGACATCAAGAGGAAGAGAAACACCAAACTTATCTTCGGAATCGGGAAAAAAGTCATGGTTAAAATCTAATTTCTAATTTTTCATTTTTTGCCTCCTCATAGAAATTACCCACGAGCCGCCACTGATCTCAGTATTCTCATTTCGGATGCCTCTATGACAGTTTGGTCGCCTTTCTTTGGGGCTCAGAGCTCAGCATCATAGGCTATAGCGCAACCAGTTTAACCACTGAGCAATTCCGCCTCTATGTTGATGCTCTGAAGAGACTGGGTTTCTTGGTTTTTCCAGCAACTTTTCTGGGCGCGCTTGAACTTTTCCCTCTGTTTCTCCTGATATTACCAGGTTGTCGGTAAGGACTTATTGGACTTTTTTAATATTTTGAATGAAATTCCAGTTAACTCAGGCATCTTATAACACAAAAACTCCTTTTTCGCGGAACTGTGGTTTTACTAGCTTTGAGACATTGATACATTTTGTGCAACAGAAAATATACAATCGGAAATGTCTGTCAAAAATGCGAGCAACAATAAGATACAAACATTAATTTTGATAACAGGAGGAGAAGTCTTTCAACAATTCAACGCTTAACTGCAGATGTTGTGGAAAAATATGATCGAATGTATGTCACTGGCGACACACTTTTGTCGAATATTACAAATACTATAACATTCCAGACGCCAGTACTTAATATTACAATCTGAACCATTCCAACAAATAAATCACTAACCCCTGTTTGATAAATTCTTTGGATTGACATAACAAAACAAAACAAGCCAAAACAGATCAAATTTATGACACATATGGTACACAACTTTTTGGAGGCTTTTTTCGTTTGATTTTTGTATAGCTTTTTTTGTTTTGTAAGGTTGCCCGTCGTCAAGTTCGCTTTGTAAATTAAATATGCAGTAGTAGAGTTACATAATATGAAATATATGCACTGTAGAAACATGCTGACTGCAAACAAATAAACAAAATTGATGGATATGATTACTGATATATCACAAATTCGATAGCGACCTCTCCAATGCAAGTCAAAATACATGCAGATATACGGTGCAATGATGAAGGAAATACATTCAATCAAAAAAATGGTCACGTTAACACGAACTAAGCTTTTTGGAGTTACAAGTTGGCTGTAGCTCATAGGTTTCCAGACAGCTATTAAACAAGTTGTTGATAAGATAAGGATACATGAGAAATAGTAGAATACAAATGTCAGACATACATGGAAAAATAGTAAACATTTTAGCGTGTCCATTGGTACGGTATTAACGAGTCTCATAATATGAGGAATATATGATGCTGTTACTATAATGCTTGCAAAACTAAACATCAAAATTTCAGTATTTTTACTGTTGGAAAATGCCAACTTGCGCCACAATAAAAATAATGCACACAAAAAATTCATCATAATGGATAGAAGTCCAACAATTGAAGCCACGATGCCCATACCATAGAATACATGACACCACACTATTGTAGCAAAGTTGCGTATTTCTCGTCGATAGTAGACTTCAACTTTCCATCTAATGACGATTTCATGTGTTGCTGAGCACTCATCGATGGTATCTATGACTTCACCAACAAGTTTCTCGAATAGCACTTCTAAAATAAAAAAATCGGATATATATCAGAGCCATTATTGTTGATTACATTTTAGGAGACAATAACATGGAGACAGAAACAAACCCATACATAGAAAAAAAGCTAAGATATATATTTCCCCCATTTGACCTGCGAGGGAATTTGGCGAGGACAATAATTGAATTTGATAATATACATAATGCTTACTATAAAACCTCATGTTGAATAGCTGGAAGTTTTGGCGATTGCAATGTAGAGTAAACATTTAATAATTGATTGACGCATAGGCACTGGTTTGCTAATAACTTCTTACCTTGCAAGCTTTACATTGACATCAGTGAAGCACATTCGTACAAAGAGGCCCTCATATATGTACATCATTACTGCCTCCTCATCTGAGTACAACGCGCTTGGTATGCTACTAATCCCATAGAGTAGGTATATCCCTACTCTATGACTAATCCTATAAGTGAAAATATTGCTCCATGCAGAAGATTTTTCCATAGACCAATGTTTGCTAGGTCTAAATAATTTTATTTGGATCTTATAGACTTACCTTGATTGATAAGTTTGAAAGGTTAATTATTGGCTTCATCAGCTTTTTTAGTGACTTGCTACTGGTGTGAAACCGGCCTGCTTCCGATGTTGTGCCTGGAGGCCACCGGCCGCCGAACCAGACCGGCTGGAAATCTCGGCCGATTCCAACTCTGAATTCCAGATGTACAAAATATCATGTTTGAAAAATTGTTTGATGTTGCACATAACACGGATATCTTAACCAGGGTGGGCAGTGTTTTAAACGTGTTTTTTAAAGAAGTGATTATTTGCAACTTTTTCAATGCTTTACCAACGATTCTTATAGCCGTTTTGCTCATATTCCTCCCTATAGGTTGGAAGTGTGCTTAATTCCTCCCTCTAAACTAGCAGGTCCTTATTCAAGTTTGAAACAGAAGTCAAAGATAGTAGCAACACACATTTTCAAATACAGACATTTCAGGTAACTAATCAGGAAATATGTAAGTGCATTTAGAAAATGTTATCAAGATAGGGTGCAGCAAAAAGAACCAATGACCATAGAAGATGACTGTATTGAGCCTGATGCTTATACAACACAATTCCTGAATTCGAGATGTCAAGTTCGCCAGTTTCAATCTAAAATCCATGGGCACGCTAATATTGAGTCGATTTCTCTTCATACTTTAGTACCATAGAGTAAATATATTAGGTAGAGTAGTGAATCCGCATTTATTAAGTCCCCAATGTATATACACCTTCGATTTTATTAAATGCACTTAAAAGAGATACAGTCGGAAATGTTTCCAAATGTGAGATATGCGAATTTTTGCAGTTTTGAAGAAATTGCCACGGAATAGAGTGATCATGTTTGTAATGCAGAAGGAATGATGGTATTTTACAGATTCTCAGTTGTCATGACAGCCTTGGAGATCTAATGTTTGTTAAATTAGCAATTCGATGGGTTCCTATTACTTTCATGCTGAACATCAAGATTATTTTCTTTAGCGTGCGATGATCATACCACAGGCAACCTGCCACTGGCAGAGCAAAATCACATAATCAAAGACAATGATTTCAATCAACTTTGAAAGATGTTAATGGTTCCACATCATCTATTCAGATTAAAGAAATGAAACATGAATTTAGTGAATCACCAAATCATGCCGGTGAAAATTGAATTAAAAACTTGACATTTCAGCCAAGAAAATACGAACAATATCGCGACTTTTTCAGATGACTTTCATTATAATACGGATCATGAAATTCTCTTGATAATCAGCTTGATATCCGCTTAGTTAGGATGCTTATCAGCAAATGTTCATTCCTTTTGATATCCAACTTGCTTCATGCTACTTAAATAGGAGAGTCATCTCGGTAGTATATAAATTGACAAATTTTGACTTTTTTAAAAAGTGCTCAATTAATTTTTTGGACCACGGGAACGTAATCTCCGCAAAAAACTGAATCTTTTGATACAAAATGTTCACTGTATACAGATACTTTTTTGAGTCGACACTCTACCTATATATCTCTACTCTATGTTTAGTACCAAATCTGATACCGTCGTCTATTGTGAAACAAACCTACTTCACTGAGATTTCATTATGACTGCAGTTGCAATTCTTTGTTTTGGAGGAAATCAACATATTTTGCTCATTCAAAATACTCCCTCGAACCTCATTCCTCCCAAATTCTCCTTCGAACGTCATTCCACCATGGCATGAATGATAGGCTATCCCTACTTGCTGCTTATCTGCATAGACAAAATTGGCGATGATCGCCGAGCAAACGAAACTTGTTCGGAATCGTTGGTATCATTGGTGCTGAGACATTTATGTAGCACAGCAGTTCTCAAACGTAAATTTAGTACAATAGGATTGATGTACACTGTAAACTGAACACCATTAAAAACAGCCAAAATAACCGCTTAACTTCACAGAAAATATCCGTAAATACCTTTTAAAGTGATGAAGTCACAACGTGATGTGTGATGACGCAACATTTAAAATTCGCTCCTATCAGATAAATATACGTCTGTTTTTACGGATATTTACACTTCAGACTGTAGAAAACTGTGAAACTAATTTCAGCTGTTAACTTTAACGGATATTTACACGGATATTACAGTTTACAGTGTATATTGCGGAGGAGTCTCGGGGTAGAGGCGCCTTCTTAGCATAAACAACTGAACAGATGAACTACAAAAACATTACTGTATAACAATGATGATGGATTTATTGCATCACGAACTTATTCTCGAACTTGTTCTAAATTATTTCACTTTGTTATATCTTAAAATACGAAAAGTCAATTAATTTAATTCATCATCAAATTTCAATTATTTCTTGAACACATCACTTTCACTCAGTAGCGGGCTCGATTAGATTTTCGCGCGATTCTGAAAATATTGAGATCTAGTGACTGCCAGTTTACAATCTAGTTTGCATTAGTTTTCATTTCTTGACAACTATTTATTAAAAGTTTGATAATTTCCATCATAATTGCGAGCATGTGACACTCATAGTCTATGAAAAGTCTTGATAATCAATGCGTATAAGATTCTACTCCAAATCTGCCATCATAGAAATACTGCAACTGAGAGTACTACATCATGTACATAAATATGTAGTATTACTATTTTTATTCCCCAGTTTTGGTTCTTTTGGTCTTTATCGAACATGGCTGTCCAAATGTAGGTATTTGCCGTTTCTTCTATCATAGTCCTCCTACCCTTCCTTTCCTAATGTTTACCCATATTTTGCATAATAATGATTTTAGATTATAAAATATGATAGTAAAAAACATGGAAAATTTTTAATGAATTTATATTCAAATTTTCATAGCTGTGCACAGAAGAATACCAGTACCAGTTGCTCATTTCTACGTTCCACACATTCTGTAAAAAAATTTACTTCCAGCATCCTTCTGCTTCCAATACTCAGCATGTTAAGTGTTCATAACCTGCTCAAGACACCTTCGATGCCAAAGTATTCATTATATGTAATCATTCCACACTCTTCAACGCTACAGGATTCATTGTGGTGTGTTATCTGAGGCGGCCATGAAAATCGCCTGCATCCCGTGACCGGTTAATGAACTCACTTTTAACATTGCATGGACGGTAGATAGGAAGTATTGATCAATGTGCTGTTCCGCATCAACGTCGCAATTCATATGCCTCTTGTGTTATGTACATGTAATTGCGTTCACCGAATGTATGCAAATACTTGTGAACCAAAGAATAAAAGGCTATATTATTATTATATCACATTTCAGACTGCAGATAGGTTTCATTTTTTCACGCACGATATTTTCAAGCATTGCTCGACAGCAGCTCCGGTTTGCGGACGTCGTTTGTTCGTTTACCTCTGATAGCCCATCTGATATCTCCCACTGATTCTTCGAAATGAACTTCGGAGGCAGTCACTTAAGTCCGTAAGCTTAAGACAGACGAAAAAGATAAATCGAAAACACAGTGATGGAGGATCAAATAAGATGCCATAATTTCACTGTTCTTAATGCCTCTGAGAAGATAAAATTAGTCTTAAATGAAGTCTCATGAGTCTATGAGTCTCATGTACATATTCATTTATATGCGAACAAATTGATTGACATTGATGAAAAGAGATTAGAGAGCGTGAGAGAGAGATGCATGTTTTGTTGATCGTACGAAACCATTTGACTGCTATAACCGAGGGCGACCGCACAGAAGCACTGCTAGGTTACCAAAATGTCTAACAGTATCACTCACCCATTGAAATTTGCTTGTCACTAGCAACTCACTATCTGACACTGTTTCTGTGTGGTCGTCCCAGATTGATGTTGCACAGATAATTTGTGATGTATTATGCCAATCGGTGACTTATTATTACTATTGTTAAACATTATAAAAGTGGAAGCATAAATAGTTTAATTTATTGGAAAAGTGAATGCAAAATTTCAGCTGAACTATGATATGAATAAGATACAAAATATGGAATTCCACTGGGAGATAGCTTGTCACCCATTCTATTTTGCATTTTAATTAATGACCTTTTTATGTGACCACAAATACATGTACATGTATATCAGATATTTCTTTCACGGCACTCATTTATGAAGATGACTTCTGAGCAAAAACCTAGACTAGCATCATCAAGCAAGTTCAGTTTCCTCAAAAAATATTTGAAACAAATAATTTATAATAATTTGCAATAGGAAAAGATAATGATATTTGATGAAACGCTAGAACATGACAAGCTGGCTCTCAATGATAATTTCAATTTCACATCATTTGACGTTGTGGATGAATATATACCCCTACAGGTGTTTGGAATGAAAAACCTACCTTGGTTAGTCCTACAAAAACAATGCAAGGGATAGAGGAAGTGGCAAGTGAAAGAGCTAATGTAAAGAATATAGGAAACAAGCAGCTAACACAAAATGGAAGGTCGTCATCATACGTAACTGCCAAAACCGTAAAGGAATTTGAGAACGTTGAAGGTAGAGGATACTCTGCATTTTTGTTATTTGACTAGGATTGTGCTATTTCATTATCGTCTAATGCTTGATCATTAGCCATGCTCTTTCTTTATTAATTGGCATATTCGCTCACATTCCTTTTTTCTTGGAGATTCTATAGAAAGTCACTTCATGAAATCTCATGCTTTCTCTTGTTGGCCTCTATCCTCCACTGATACCCCTATTAATTATTTCCTCGTTTGAATCGCGATATCACAGTTTTTCGCCTTGGATAATGTTTGAGATTAGAATAACTAACTCATTTCAGTTAGATAACTCATGTGGAAGCAATCAATGCCTCACTGAAAATGCCAAAACCAAATGCGTCTTCCTGAAGCTGCAATTGGCCTACCAAACAGGCCTATTTATTTGAAGTTCTCAGCTGTCTGATATTCATCTTCAATATGAAAATTATTTACAACCAAGAAGTAATGGTTATTGACTGGGATCAGCGGTGAAATTCAATCTGCATATGAATTATTCTAGTTTGTTCATAAGCTGCAAGTCGGGAGACACATGCAGACCACAGTATGTAAGCTTAACCTTGCTTTAGCAATTCCAAAGCCAAATCAGAGCTTCTGTATGTTGTTGCAAAGAAAATTGCCAAAAGAGGGAATCTTTCTGTACTGATGGTTTCTTGGTTCATTCTTTCGCAAAATGAATGAATTATCTGTTTCAGTGTAATGAGATGCAAATGCACCCGAAACATCCACTAGCGTATAACTATCTGGATATTGCATATCTTGAAATGGATAAAAGCTGATACGAGTATTTACCATTTTTTTAGTATGACAAAGACAAGGAAATTTCATGCAATTAAGGTTTCATTGTATCAGTGTTTTAGTCACGGCAATGCGTCAAATTGCCGTGGGATGCATTTTGCACCCTGTTCTCCAAAGAGCCGTTATAACATTCAATTATATGCTGTCACCATGCTGACAATCTGTCGATAAGATGACGATAAGTATATCACAACATGCAGTAAACTCATAGTTTTTACTTGGAATTCTCGATTTCCTTCCAGTAACTTCTCATGAAACCTGCATGTTTGTTCTGGAAAGATCTACCTCGGTTCTTAGATAGATCTCAATTTCCCACACAGTAATTTAAAGCAATATGCCTCATCGGTCACATATCGGTCAGATGCATGTCACATGCATCGCGTCGGGAAGTACCGCGCAATTGTGTCAACCAAAAATCATTTCTGCTTTGTTGATGCAATCTACTCAGGTATCATTCGGAAGATACATTCACAGTTGCCTTGATTTCGGGCAGCTGATGATTCTTAGGATTGGATGCCATCTATACATCTACAATTTTTTTGTGGTCGCGTCTCAATTTTCATTATTTTATCTCCAAAATTATTCTCAATGTATTAAGCAACAGGAATTTTTAAACTAACCATTTTTCTTGCATAATGGAATTGCACAAACTTCCATAACTGGCCTCCCATCATTTCCTTGGACAACACAGACTACGTCGTATGATCGAAATGGCCATGTTAGTGAGTTCCGACATTGATTGCCATCTCCATGCAAGTTTGGAGGAATAATACCTTTGGATATTACTTGTGGTGTAAACCTGTCAGGTGCATCTGAAACGCCAAAAAGGTCAGGAAATAGTGGACTGGACTAAAACAAAGTTACCCATAATTAATGAAGCAAAAATTGTATCAAGTATATACATCATCGTACGTCCCCTTCCCATAATCGGCTGTATAGCCTGTACCACCCCCTCGACGAGACATTTGATCTAATTATCTCTTTTCGAATTACGTTGTATGAGACACTTCAAAATTCCCAAAGTCCTCTTTGAGTTCCAGAATATCAGTATTTATTCCAGAATCCCTTGGGTTCGAAAGCACAGTACTAAATTCGCACTCATTTTAGTGCTCATTTAATAAGTTGCATATGACTAGCACCTCCACCTGTCGATAAATGCCATGCGGCGCATCTAACCCGCAGTATTCCATGTGCCCATCCATCTATAAGAACTGCTGTAGCAATTAAACACAAATGCATTTGGATCAATTAAATTATATTCATCTTGAAGAAAATGATTAAAAACAGAGTACATTGAATTACAGTTATGATCAGCGAAAGTGAACATGTGTTCTTAGGATGAGGAAATATGTAGACTTCACACAAGGGTTTCTATAATACATAATCAATTAACTAAAATAGCCAGATGCACGCAGCAACTGCTAGTAGTATCAAGAGGGAAATTAAAACAATTGTCTTAGAATTCATGCGCCATGTCTAGTCTTAGAATTTCTTTTCAAATTTGCAACTTACCGTTCACGATTATAAAAATAACAATTCACATGCCATAGGTTGTCATAACCATAAAGTAGGTATATTAGGTAGAGTGGTAACTCCGAATTTATTAAATCCTCAATGTATATACACTTTCGATTTTATTAAATGAACTCAAAGGAGATACAGTCGGAATTGTCTCCAAATGTGAGATATGCAAAACTTTGCAGTTTTGAAGAAATTGCAACGGAATTGACTGATCATGATAACATTGAGGAAGGAAATGATATTATTTTACAGATAGTCCGTGTCTGACAGCCTTGGAGAGGTAATGTTTGCTAAATTGGCAACTCGATGACCTGCTATTGCTTTCATGCTGAACCTCAAAAGAATCTTCTTAAGCGCGATCAGGCAATAGCTGCCACTGGCATGGCAAAACCACAGATTCAAAGACAATGATTTAAATTAACTTTGAAAGATGCAAATGGGTCCACATTACTATTCAGATTCAAGAAATGAAACATGAATTTAGTGAATCACCAAATCAAGCTGGTGAAAGTTGAATAAAAAACTTGACATTTCAGCCAAGAAAGTACAGATAATATCGTGACTTTTTCATGAAGACTTCCATTATAATACGGAGCATGACATTCCCTTGATTTCCGCTTAGTTGGGATGATTATTAGCAAATACTCATTCCTTTGAATGTCCAACTTGCTTTATACTACTTACAGCGGGTAGTCATCTCGGTAGTGTTTAAACTGTCAAAATTTTGACTTTTTTCAAAACTGCTCAAATAATTTTTTGGACCACGGGAACGTAATTTCCGCAAAAAGCTGAATCTTTTGATATAAAAATGTTCACTGTATACAGATACTTTTTGAGTCGACACTCTACCTATATATACTCTATGATCATAACATGTCCATCCGGAGAATGTGCAAATCGGTTGATTTAGTTTTATAACCATCATAATTGAAGTGAAACAAACATACGAGTGAATCCGCCGCCGGAATGAAGTTAGTTAGATTAATGTTTGATCCTAATTGATGTATTAGGTTTATTAAGAGGATATGGATGAAATGTCGCAGATTGGTTAGCAGGATCGTTTCTTGTTACACTGCACCCAATTCGACATTCTAGAACACACCACGTCATTACCTCAGCACTCGCTACCTGAGACAGAAGTGACTCGAGTGATGATTTTGGTTTACGAACTATTAACAACTGTGATGACTAGCTGATTGGCGCAGGGCGTTGCTTCCACGTTCCCATAATCGCTATTCATTACACCGTCGATACTCGCGCGCGCGTGCGTCCTGAACTACCACCTGCACACTGACTCACTGAAGTTGGCATCGTGTCGCGTCCTTTATTGACATTGATGTTTTGTCGTATCAGTACTTAACAAGCATTTTGATACTTCTGTGATTTTAAGCTCGGTAATTTTAGCACTCTCCCGTATGGTACTCATATTGTTGCTTACATAAATAGGATTTTGTGATTTACAGTGTATATGCATGTAATATACTTGTTCATGAAAAACAAATCATTTAAGTCTTATAGATAAAATGGCTAAAAAATAAACCAGCATTATATGAAAATGTCATGCGTACAAAATATGAAATATCATGTAAAATACACACTGAAAAAAATATGATCTAACAAATCAGAAAATCTGGCTCACCCAAATTGAGCCAATGAAATAACAAATATGTATCAACACTTAGAGAGGCTGGTGATTCAGGCATCCTTGGCTCTTTAACAGTTCATGGCTCTCTTCAATTGTCCCTTAAAGAGAACGTTATACAGTTGGAACATGCATGGCACGACGGTATGAAGTCTGTCAAAGTAGATTTTGCAGTATTTGAAGATCACTTGTGTTACCACTGCCATCGATCTTATGTAGCAAAAGTCGAAAATAGGAAAGTCTTAAATATATTGTCATTGATATTTGTCATTTGGTTTCTAGTCAGTCCTTCTAGTCAACCCTTCTACTGCGCCCTTAAAAATTCATCTATTCTGCGCACATAGAGACAAAATGTCTCGGGTATGTCGAAATAAAATTATGTTAAACGGCCAAATTCGTCACTACATCAAAATGCAACATGATAGAGTGTTATGTAGAACAAAAAGCGAGCAGATAGTTCAAAATTCCATGTGATAAACAAAGAGATTTTTTGGTGGAGTGATCGTATCACACAAACCTGTGACACTGAACACAATTCCTAGAACGTGGTGACTTTTTTTAAACATGTGACATCTTCCCCGATCGGTTCAATGTACGGTGGCAGTGGGCAAATGGTCATCGTAGGCTTCACGCCAAATAATTCCATTGCAGTCGCACAGAAGCTTGAAGTCTTGACTGCAGGGAACGTCTCCAATGATCATGGTGTTCTTTTTCTTCTCTTGGCGGAGATCATGTTCTGTTATAGATGGCTGTGGTGATGATTTCTCATTTATCAGTTGAATGCCTCTCTCTCATTTGTAGTCAAAGGAGTAATAACTCATTCTCAATCGCCTTTTAACGGGCAAATGTATCATTCATATTTACATGTACTCTTATTCATTTGTCAGAAAACTACAGATAATATTCGCGCATGTCACCGCCGATCTCAAGAGGTTGGTTGCGATACTTTGTTCAATTCTTCAAGTGAAGCGTCGATTACACAATACACTGAATATGGTCACCTCATTATCAGTAGCACTTCAAACGCATTGCAATGAGAAGGTAATTTAGAGCATAAACAGGTAGTCTGAAGAACCTCCTTTGAAATAATTAAATATTCAGTATTTTATTAAGTTAATTAGTATTTTGTGATGACTTCTGCACCAAATAGTCCGGCAGTCAGAATGAGTTTCTGCAGAGAGCAAGGCCAAAAATGAGACTTTCACAGAATGATGTATTTGTAAATCCTACGCCTACTACGAATCTTCACGTCGGCTGAGCTCTAGTTAGTTCCTCTTCTTGTCAGAAATGATCAAATAAAACATATAAGTTGATCCAACGGGAAGCAGATTGACGTTTCTGCCAAAAATGGAAATGTCGACGTTTTCTCTTATCAATTAAAAAGTACTAAGTCTAGAGGCACCATTTTTGACATGGAATGTCTTCAGGTCATTTCTTATCATGTTCATAAGCATTTATCTATGAAGCTACACAAATTCAGATTCGGTAAGCCTTCTGCTGTCGGCAAACACCAACATGTTGGCCACTTTATCAACATTGAACAACATTCTCGCATAGATCGCCGATCAGAAGCATGATAATGTCACATACACATGATAGGATATAACCTGAAGACACACATCATGGCTGTATACGTAATACCTTTTAAGTTTTTAAGAGGAAACATAGAGCATTTCATTTTTACATAAAACGTTAATCTGCGTCCCGTTGTATGTACAAACCTTTTTCTTTGATCCTGTCTTGCAAGAAGAGGAACTAACTAGAACTCGGAAGACGCTCAGTTTCAGGAGGTTATACGGTGTACATCATTTTGTGAAGGTCTCATTTTCGGTATCGCACCCTGCAGGAACTCGGTCTAGTTGCCGGACTGAAAAGTACTCGTAGAAAATTGTGGCTTACCAAACGCATTCAAGCGCAAAAGTATACAGTGGAACTACCTTAATTGCTTAGGTTTGCCAGCTGCATTGTTTCAGCACCGACAGTTAGCAGTTGAAGGAAGTTAATGAAGTCAATTCTACAAGCAATTATTCAGGGAAGTCTATAAAGTAATGTGGAGATCAGTTCATCAAGATCTGCAAATGTACACAGCGACAATGCACCACACGGAAAAAAACGTTCACAAACTTCTCTGTAGAACTTGACATCGACTGCGTCTCTTTGCTGTGTGATCCGGTTGATAACAGTCACTGTAATTTCACACAATTTGGAGTGTTTAATATTGAATTGGCTTTGCATTGTTCGATTGCTATGTTATTATGTCAGCAGATTGTGCCATTTCATTTGAGTTACATGTTCCAATGTTTGCTTTGTAGTCAAAAAGAAGAAGAGACGACCTGTCAAATTCTTTGGGCCTGTTGAAACCCTGATTTTCAAGGTGAATCCCAGCGACGACAGCTACAATATAATGTACATAATATATTCGGGCATCAAGTTCCCTATGGACGTCACATAATGACTTATCATCGCTGTTCAGCATGAGTGTCCCGATTTCTAAGATATTTTTGTTCTTAGTGCTATGATGTCATTCGATTTCTTGTGATTTTCGCAAAACACGCCGTGCTGTGGTGCTGGCGGGGGATAATATAAAAGAGTCCCTTTCTCTAGTCTTGAGGATTAGGTAAAATAGCAAACATGAAGGAGTCGGAGTTTTGTACGAGACATAGATTCGGAATCGGAACATTTTCCTAATCTGCTTTTGGCTTGGAATGTCTTCAGGCCACCTACTTCCTATCTTGTGTATGCTTATGGGTGACGCATAAGAGAATGTGGTTAAAAGCTGAGCTTCAATTAAAATTTGATGAAAATATTGTGCTTGATGATATCAAAATGATTGTTATTTACAATATTGCTTGAATCGAAAGTACATGACAAAAGAATTCATGACATGAAGATATTCCATGCCAATTGTTATAGCTCTTGACTCAGTACTTCTCACTCAATCAGAGAAAAACACAGGCAGCTGTCATTTGACCGAAAAAATCAGTCAGCTTCCCATTGGATCTACACTTTTCCTTTGATCCTGCATGGCAGGTAAAAGAACCGAGTGGAACTCGGCAGACTCTCAGAATCGTAGTAGCCATAAGGTGTAAATCATTTAATTCATTGTACATCATTTTATGAAAGCCGCATTTTCGGCATCGATTCCTGCAGAAATGAGGACCGGAAAAAGCTGATATAACAGAATATTTACCCAACCAACTTTCCGTACATAGTTTGCACGCCCTCGTTTGTACCTGTCTGATTACTTACTTCTTGCTTTGGTCCAGTATTTGAGGTTTGCGTTGCAATACTGTTTATCACTTGAAAGGTTATATGGATAATCGAAAGTGTCATCACAGTGAAAAGTTCTATGGAAATCGAAGGCAGTAGTTGACTTGCTATCATTGAGACGAATCCACTTGAAATGAAATGTTGAATGCCAATCAAGGATGTAAAATGAACTCACTCCTGCCCATGGAAGACAGGTGTTGTTTTTTGCATTGACGCTGATATTACCGTAATAGGTATATCCAAGCAAATCTCCCCGGCATTCTGAAAAGAGAGATGTTCTATTTGATTAGCTTAATTGATGGATATTTTTGGATATTGTCTTAGATTATTGGACTATCCACTAATTTGTGATGATAACATGTTCATCAATTTTCTAATTTTTTAGACATTGTGAAGAACACTGGCTCGAGCCTCTTCGATGATTCGCTGTGGTGACTGCGATCTATTTTAGGAAACTCTTTTTGTTCAAGATCAGTGACCGTTGAGTCTATTAAAGTCTATAGTTAAGTCTGTATACTGAAGCTATTGTTAAGTCTCTCCCCCACCTTTTTACTTGATATAGGTATGTTATTCTGCTTTTCCGAAGGAATTTTCATATCATTCCACACCGATGATAAGTGGTTATAGGGAAGACTATGAAAGACATTTTTCTTGAGAATGTGCATCAACTGAAGCACATCATCAGATTCGGACTTGAAGGATAGGAATGCACAAACTATAATCAGAAAGGATTGATAGGATGATATGTATGTACATACTCGTATATAACATTAAAAAGGTTGTCATTCTGTAATTTATTTGCATTTTTTGAAGGGACTTTTCTGTTTTTCTGTAAATTTCCTTTCCTTCAGTTGTTAAATGATTCAATGCACTTTTGGTAATAATACCATTTATTCAAAAAATAAAGGCTCAAACGATTTCGGACAGTACACTGACCATTTTCAAAAGATAAAAATTGTTAAATGTAATTACAATGATCAAAAATACTAAATTCAAAAAGAGAGATGGACATCTGGAAAACTATGAAGCTGATGACAAATATAGAGATATAGCATGATACTATGATGAAACCTGCAAGCAGAATTGAGAGCTTTATCATAGAAAGTTACAGACTAAATGATATTCAGAATTTCGGGTGAGGCCCGTGTCACGCATTGTTTAGAAAGGGGGATATTTTTTATTGTGATGGAATTTCGGCTATTTGGAGTACATTTTTTGTCGGGGCATTTGAATATGATCTTCATGGTAGAATACATATTTCTTGGCCTTTTTTCTGGTCGTGACCTTTAAGCCATTCGTTTCAAGACCAACTGTCGTTGATTGACCCGTTGTTCTGCATGTTGCTTTCTTAGATCGTGTTTTCAAGTTGATTTGTTGTATAAACCTATATATTGAATATTTGTTACAAATTTCCTCGGACACTATGAAATATTGGATATACACTTAACATGATCGTCTTGATATCAGCTTGTCTAAATTTGTTTTGTTTGCTTTTCCTAATTTTTTCTTCTTATAGAAAAAGAGAAAAGTCCCTTCAAAAAATGCGATAAATCACCCGAATCTATCTAATATATATATATATTATATATACATATACATACATATATAATATACATCTATGTGTTTTCCACATACCAACATGCGCACAAATGAAGAAAAAGCTGAAGTTGTTGATGGGTAAAATCAAGCAACTTGATGAGCCAAATTTTGATGAGAATTTACTTTCTCAATTTCGTAATTCTTTTAAGGCTTATTATAACAAACATAGAGTCAGCAAAGCTTGGCGGTCCAAAATAAAAGTGATCAAAAATTTGGCAAAGAACAAAAATCTCTTTATCTCCAAATTTGATAAAGGGAATGGTATCCTTATTGATGCAGAGACTCGTATAATCAGAAATTAACAGAAATCTTAAATGACAATGACCGTTTTAAAGAATACAAAGTCGATAAACGCTCGAAGAAGGAGCCTTCATACTTGAAGAAGATAGATTTAATCGGAAACTTCAAAACTTAAAATCAAAGAAGCTGATAAATGATTCGCTTTTTAAGTTGATGAAAGCTTGTGGTTCTCAACCAGCGCGGCTCTATGGACTCCCTAAAGTCCATAAAAGTGAGACGAGTCCGCCCTACCGCCCAATTCTTAGTATGCGCAAAACATACACTGCTAATTTAGCCAATTGGCTTGATAGCCATTTGAAAAAATACATTCCTACCCAATACAGTCTGAAAGACACTTTTCAGTTTGTCGAGTCTGTCAAAAATTTATCTTTGGCGCAAGGTGATTTGAAAATTTATTTCCACGAATAACTTTTAAGTGGCATTTCGTTAGACACTACAAGGCCACTTTACAATTAGACATATTACGACATAACATCTGGATCGGAAACTAGAGTGGAAGTAAACAGTTAAGAAATGCTGGAGAGAGAGAGAGAGAGAGAGAAAAACGGGGTCACTCGAAACAGTGCGAAAGTAGTTGTGTCTTAAGGTTTCGTTTGAATGACGAGACGGATGCAGAAGATTTAATTGATAATGGAAGTTTGTTCCAAGCACGAGCGGCGCATATTGAAAACGCTCGGTCACCAATAGTTTTACGGCGCGTCGTTGGTATAGCTAGAGCCATCAGAGACGATGATCGCAGGTGTGATCTCGATTTTAGTTCAGAAACCAACTGGAGACAGCTTCTGAGGTAGGATGGACCTTCATCATTAAGACAACGAAACACTATAACCAACAGTCGGTATTCAATGCGATATCGCATAGGGAGCCATTGTAAGGAGGAAAATGTATAGCTTTGACGTGAAGAACTTATTTACTAACATTCCCGTGAGAAAGACAATCGACCATATTTCCTTATTGATCGACTTTTCCAAATTTCCAGTAAATGAAACAGCCTTCAAGTCTCTTATGGAACTTGCATGTACGAATATTCTTTTTAGCTTTAATAATGATTTGTATTGTCAATTTGAAGGGATGGCCATGGGGTCTCCTTTGGGGCCCACAATGGCTGCTTTTGCCCTCGATGTAATTGAGAGAAATTTTAGTAAGTACGACGGCATGTTGCCAATCTACTATCGTCGCTATGTCGATGATTGCTTCTTGATCTTTCATAGTGACGAAGAGGCTAAAGGTTTTTTGAATTTTCTAAATGAATTGGATCAAAACATTCAGTTCACTTGCGAAGAAAGTGTCGAAAAGTCTCTTACTTTTCTTGATACTAAACTCACTCTCAAGAACAGCAAATTTGAAATTGACTTTCATTTAAAAGACACTAACACGGGAGTCTATACTCCCTCTGTTGCATATGCACCAATCAGTTATAAAACCGCAGCCATTCGCTCTTTGTTTTATAGAGCCTTAAGAATTTGCTCAGATAGCCATTTGTATGAAAAGGCTGCTTCTCGTATTCGTTGCATCTTCAAATTGAATGGTTTTACGGACGATCTGATTGATCGCATCAAGAAGAAAGTTGAACAGGGTGTTCGAAATGCATGCGAATCTGAAGAGGATAAAACTAAATTGTATTAGTCCATTCCGTTCATTCAAGAAGGCTCAAAAAAGCTGCAGTCTCACTCACTCACTCACTCCACGGTTTTCCGTCTTCTTTTCCTCGTGTTGCAAGGGTTGGACGTCCGCAAATGACGATTTGGCTTGATGGCATTTCTCCACACCGTCCGATCCGAAGGGTCGACGGAGGATAGATTCCATTTTCGAAGATCTGCTTTGATGTTGTCAAGCCAACGTTTCTTTGGTCGGCCTCGTGGATTCTTTCCTGAGAGTTCGATGGTCTGAACTTTCTTAGGCCAGTCGGTTTCATCCATGCGTTGTACATGTCCATACCAACGTAGCCTTCTCCAGCGCACACTATCTTCAAGTCGATGAGTACCAAGCCTAGACCTTAGCTCATCCATAGGAACTCGATCAGATAGGCGCTTGGAGCAGATCCACCACACCATTGCGTTGTCATTACGGCACCATCGGTTTTGATCCTCAATGTTGATTGGCCATGTCTCGGTTGCATACAACAGAACACTTCTCACACGCATGGAGTAGACATGACCTCGGCTGCTGAAGCGGATGTCTCTGTTCGTAAGTATGGGAATGAGCTCACGAAAGTTCTTCCATGCCAGCTGAATTCTCAGTCCAGAAGCCTCACTGCAGCCATCCGATTGTCCTAACATATCACCCAGGTAACAAAATGCAGGCACAACTTCATAATCAGCATCACCAATACGAAGCTTACTAGCGGTCGGTTTAGGAGCTTGTGCAGCAACACCACGGCACTTTTTACAAGAAAAGCTAGGATTTGTCTTCAAAGAACCTTTAACTCCAGAGCATTTATGATGTATCAATCTCTTGCATCGTGCGCAGTAGATTAAATTACTACCAACCCCACGATGGCATACACCACATGGAAATTTGCCCGATTCTTTCAGCACTTGGTTTTCGGAACTCGTGCTATGCAGGATATTCGATTTCTTTACGTTGACACGTAGTCCATACGACTCTAGACCACCTTTCCAGTGGGCAACTTTCTGTTCTAGCTCAGCCAGATTGTCGGCAGCAATGACCAGGTCATCCGCGTAGAGCATTTCCCAGGGGCATCCTGTACGAAAATCACGTGAGAGCGCCTCCATAACAATAACAAATAACAAAAGGCTCAAAACGGATCCTTGATGGACTCCAACGGTAACATTAAACTCAGGACTACATTTCCCATTTATACGGACACTCGATCTAGGACACTCATACATGGACTGAACAACTCTAATAACCCACTCTTCAATACCGATTCTCCTCATTGACCAACATAACACTTGCGAGGCATTCGATCAAAGGCCTTTTCAAGGTCGACAAAAAAAATAAGGCCGTCCACGCTTACAGAAAACTTTTCTTGCAGCTGCCTTAGGACAAAATAGCATCATGTACAACGTCCTGCATTAAACCAAATTCATGGAGTCTATATCAACTGCTCGCTGATTATATTTTCAAAAACACCCTCTCATACTTTGAGACTTGAAACTTGTAACTTACGCCCTCTGTAATGTCTCTGTCAAGAGCATCACCCTTTCCCTTTATAGCAGTTTGACCCAAGAAAGAAAATTCCAATCATCAGGTACCCACCTTCCTCTGATACGGACGAATCACAATTTAACTGATCAGATGTTTTGATGCTAAAGGAAAGGATATTATTTTACAACCTCGCATGTCAGGACAGCCATGGAGAGGTAATGGTTGTTAACTTAGCATCTCCGATGACCTCATTGCTTGTCAGCTGAACCTCATGAGAATCTTCTTAGCCTCAGCCACACTGAAAGCAAAGCAAACACGACGTCCCGAGCAAACCGAGCAAACATTCCTGCAAGCCATCAATCGCTCAGGTTTGCTTTGGCCTCGCATGTGGCCTCCTAACAACTGCTGCAATGTTGACTTTATATTTGCTGCAAAAAATGGAGAAATTAACCTTGTCTTCAAAATCTGAAATAAACGTTGCATATACAAACTTAAAACATTAAAGAATTTCTTTTCATAACAAAGATCCTGTCCCTTGTGGCGTTAAATCGAATATTACTTATCAATCCAGTTGTGACCGCTGTTCCATGCGTACTCGTGCCACTAAAGACATTTCAGTACGCGTATCAGTGAGCATTTGCGTGGATGTCCCACGCTACTGAGATATCTATGCACGATCATAGCCCAAGGCTGAGAATGTCTCTATTGTTGTGTCGTTTCAGACAGCCACAAATCGAATCCATAATATAAAGGAAAACAATAATCTATGTATCAAATGAGCGGAATGGATCACATGTTCCTCATCAATCAATTTTTCTTTGATAATACCGTGTCTACTTTTGTTGGAATTATTTACGACCATTTTGTTGAGTTTTCTCTCTTTGTTAACATATATATAATATATATATATATACAGGGTGGGGCGGAAATTAGTTGCTTTAATAGAATATGCCTATCTATATTTGTGCCTATTAGTCGTTTTCTCTACCTTTCCTGGAGAATGTGTACTACGTTAAGGGAGTTATTATCGTCAAAGTTTCATTCGAAAATTTCTGTACTGTTTTTTATATTATGGCCTTGGTGAGGAAAAGTTCATTTTTTCGAGAAATCTTTTTTATAAATTATTATAAAATCGATATCCGTCGTTAAAGAAAATATTTCCATATGAATGACTTTATTCAAAGAAAGTGGCACATACACCCGAATTTGGGTACTCAAAACTCGATGGTTGATCCGCTTCTTGGACGAGGTCTGAAGACGTCGAGGATAGCATCTACTGACTTAGACAAAAAAATCCGGCGTCACCGAAGTAATGACCTGATATCCGGGCCGCCAGGTCGTCCCAGTGTCTGCCGGTTTTGTTTTGATAGACCTCTTCTTGCCCAAACCCCAAATGGAAGAAGTCACACGGCCGTCAGAGCAGGACTCTAGCCGGCACTAAAGTGCCCCCTAGACGCTAGCCAGCGCCCATAAAGTGCTCACTGAGCCACTCACGGACAATCAGGGCAAAGTGTGGAGAAGCAAACCATCTTGCATGAAGATAACATCATAATGTTGTTCCACAGTGCTGAATAATCAGCCAGACTTCGTTCTGCATCATCGGCGAGGTACCGATCGCATCATGGTGTTTACGCAGAATAATCCGGACCCACAATCGCGGATCCGCAGATCATGCCGCACCTACACCGTCACACTTGGTCGTGCCTGCTGCTTCTCAGTGGTAACTCGAGGGATCCTCTCCCTCCCATATGACAATTGTGGCGTTGACGAGCCCCACCGACGTGAACATGTGCGTCGCCGCTCCAGATGATGTTGCGGAAAGTCGGGCCATTCCGCGTCCAGGAGAGCATTGGCTTCCCCAACTCCAGCAGCCGACAGTCACAGTCTTCGGCAGAAAAGCGATTGGCAAGTAGTGTGGCTTCCACGCTCGCCATCAAGCCCTTCTTCCAGCACAGTTCCACTGGTTACGGGACAGTCCACTTCTCGAGCGCCTTCGCGGTTGACCTTCCTGGGCTCCTTAAAACATCCCCAGACCATCTGCACAGAATTCCGCAAGTTGGATGTTGAGCCAACGTCCGCATCTGTGTGCATCTGTCTACTGAACCGTCGTCCATGAGCTTAGAATGGACAGTTCTTGATTGTTCCTGCATCCACTTGAGCATAGCGATCCATACACCGATCGCCACCCATCTTTGTACGACTAATACAGATTGCCACACTTCGTACCTAACCGCTAATTTGTATTACGCTACGTCAACGTGTAGCGCTCAGCCATAACAAACCAACTGATATGACAAAATCAATCCAATAACTTTTGTTCTTAATAATTCGATTTGCAATCACGGTTGCAACGGTTCAAGTTGCAACCGTCGAAAGGGTGTAAATGAATCGCCCAACAGTGAATCCGGCAGAACAGAAAATGGTGTGGGATTGATTAATCGATTAACTTAATATTAAAGTCATTAGAAAGAGAAAGTACAGCATATTTTCGAATGACCACTTTGGTCGATAATAACTCCTAACGTAACAGTCCTTTCATAAAACGTGGATCATCCAAAATAGACTAATAAGTTATGATACAGAAGCATTTTTCATGTTATTTCATGTCCCTAATATGTAAAATGTCCTTATATAATCTGATAAGCTATGATACAGTAACGGTTCTTAAGAAGCTAATATTTTGTGGCCCTACCCTTATTGTCAATGACATTACCAATTCGTCTAGGCATTGATTCGATGATATCGTTGATTTTTGACTGTTCTAACTTTCTCCACTCTCTTTTTAACAGTGACGTAAGTTGTGATACGCCATCTGTAGGTAGCAGTGAACGACGAACGTTACGTTTTAGAATACTCCATACATTTTCTATGGGATTCAGATCAGGAGAACGAGCTGGCCATATAATGTCCTAAGCCCTAATTGAGACTGCATAATTTGACTCTACTCACTCTGGACACGTAGCATCATCATCCATAAATATCCCAAGTCGATTGATCACCAAGTTGATCTGTCAATTTGGCCAATGTTCTACATTCGTAAAACATCACAAACGTCAGAATCATGGTTCCTTCTGTAAGTGAAAGTTCAGAGCCTAAGAGACCTCAGAGGTCTAAATGCCAGCCCAAATCATGTAGAGTCGCACCAACCTTGTACCCACGGGACGATGCAAATGTCTCGGACTTTCCTGATCAGATTTTATCCAAAGCTCAATCGACCATCACTATCCTTCAACGGACTGATGCCCTCATAAGACCAGACAAACCCGATCCCATTGATTTCGCCAGGACAATGACCATTGCCCATCTGAGACGTTCTTTTTAGTATGCTGATCTGATAATTCCGATCTAGAGGGGCCTCTAACAGCTCTTGAAATTCGGCTCAATAAATCTTCTACGAATAGTGGACTTAGAAATAGACGAGACTAATGAGCCATCTCAGTTAACGAGAGACCTTGATCAACATTAACAAATCTCAAAATAAAGCGATCTCTACGTTGAATGTTTTGCGTGGACCAGAGCCCTCTTCGAGACAGATCGAAAATCATCATTATGCCATCGATGCACATTTGTGTAAGGGACATTTAGTCGCTTGCTTGTAGCCTCGCAAAGAAAAACACTACTATATCTAGGCAAGGCTGACACTTTGCCCTTTGCGAATGCGATCTCGTTTTGTTCATTTGTGCTTTGTATTGTTTTTCAAACCGGTACGAGATAGATTACTAGCTGAAAGCAATCAATGAGTGCTGCCAACACCACCGCAACGAAGTCAGGAAGCTATGGAACTAAAGTCCAGTTAATCACATGTAGCAGTTACATTATGTTGAATGAATAATGGTGCAATAAACTGACTCTGATTGACCGATTTTCTTTATTTTTGTTTGCTTGATAGCTTTTGGCTTGTAGAACAACATATGACATAACAAAGGAAACAAATGTAATTTTTATAAAGAGTGAGGTATGATCTTTGTTAACATTGCAAAATGAAGATCAAATTATCTACTACTTTTTTATCTATAAACAGGAAAACAACTCCATATTCATGCTTGGAAATTTCCAACAATGATTTTATTAGTAAGCACAACTGACATATCTTCCAAAATTTCAGAGAAATTCGTTCAAGTTTGGCGAGTTATACAAAGTTGAATTAAGGCGATGTTTAAGGGTGATCCATTTTTTATGAAACAATTCTCCAGGATAGTGAGAAAACATGACTAATAGCACCAAATATGGAGCATTTTCTATTATGGCATCTAATTTCCACGCACCACGCGCTGTATATAATGAAGATAATGTGTGATGAAGATGAGTAGCTCACTATTGAGAATTTATTATTGAGCCAAACGTTTTCACCGGGTGACATACACCGGTGTATCAATGTAATGTACATACAAAATAATGCCAGATGCGCAAAATCACATTTATACGTAAGATATCTATAAACATGAATTATTTTAATCACTTTACTTACTAATTATACTCCAATTTGCATGAAGAAAATATAATGCACTCGAGAAAGAGCTTAGCTATCATTACTTGCGAATTCAAGATGAGATAGAAATCAATCTTTCTTAGCAAGCATAGCTTCCTTTCTTCGCGGTGCTGATTTTTCGAAGCACATGGAGGCTAAGTGATAGAAAGAGAGCAGCTGGTGATCTCCCGCCAACAGGCAGCTAATATGCGGCGTACTGTTAAATATGGCAGCATTCCTTTTGATTCACATGTTAGCGAGGACCAGTGTTTCTCGTATGATGGAAGGAAGTCTCCTGTTTTGCGCCTAATATTAATATTCGCACACAAGAACATTCTGAGTTTGGTGGAGTTTAACATTTTCCGATGATTGCTGAGTTTGTGATGTTTGATTTTATTTCGAATGTCTTGTGCACTTACTGTGTGTGAAGGTGAATGATGAAAAAACGTTTGGCTAATAATAATTCTAATGTTTGAGACTCTTTTGTTCTCCTTAATTTCTTTATTTCATCATTTCTCCAATACATTTCTTACATTAGTTATGATCTCCATACTTATATAAGTGATATATAAGTCCTGGTACTGAGGGTGGTGCTGTTTGGCTGATCCAATGCTTCTCTGCCGTTTTGTTCCTTTTTAACAGCCCTTGATTCATTTGTCTTAGCATTCAACAGCATTTGCTTTATGGTGGTGCAATGTGATGCACTGTTACTCTATTTGGCTAAGAGTAACTGGGTTAGATTGAGTTGCATTTTTTAGGCTTATTCGCATTGCATGTAATGTGGTTAGTTTACAACGCGAATTTTGAGATTGAGGAATTGTAATTTGAGTCGAATGTCTCAAATATAAATGTAGGAAATTCTGGATTTATTAAAATGGTAGCCACTCTAGGATCGTGTCTTGGCAAGTACGCAAGTGTTTTACAAATATCATTTTCACATATCTGGTTTTAAGGCCCCAACCCGAAGATCTAACCGATGTTTCAGCAATTGCAATACATCTACATCCATCAGAAATTCATTTGCGCACACAGTTCTCACCATGTTGTCTGGATACATTTCCACGGTTCCTTCCAGCTTTAATATTTAGATAAAGTCGGGATTTTTTTTCTGAAAGGAATATTGTAAAGAAAATCATTCAGGAGATTTATTGCAGCCTATACTTTGAAAGTGCTTTAGTGACCAGCTATGATTTTACTAAAACAAACAAAAAAAAAAAAAAAAAAAAAAAAAAAAAAAAAAAAAAAAATTAAAAAAAAAAAAAACAAAGATAAAAAAAAAACTTCCTAATTTTAACTGAAGCAATTTGAACACCCACAAAAATGGATATTTGATTATATCATGTTTGATGTTGATTGTACAACTGTAGGATGTTTTTGATAATCGCGACAGTTTTTGATTAGTTTTCATACAGAGTACAATATTGAGTAAATTCGGGCAAATTCCATTTGATTCTACATTAGCATTTTCGCGGCGCAGATTTTGTGTCTTTTTCAACTTTGGCAACTTCGTTTTCTTTAACAATTATGCATAACATGGTCAATTTTGTCACGCTCATCAAATTCCGAAAATCATAGTGGCGATCTCCACATCAAATGAATATTTTTAACTGAAATGTATTACATTGTTTGGAGGACTAAAGGCTAATTGAAAAAAAATCCCGAATCAATGTAAATGCAATCAAGAATTATAGGTCGGGTTACAAAAATCTTGTCAGGTTTCATGTGCCTTTCACATGATGCATGGACGTGTCAATTGCGTGACAATTTCTCTACTGTTAGATCACAACGAAATTTCCTGCACGAAGACTAGAGTAGTCTATGCTTCAGGACAGGCATTTTTGGCCCTTTTTTTTTCTGCCTTGAGCTACCTTGTTTTATTTTCACGATAAGACAAAAAATTGTTAGATTTATTTGAATTTATCATTGACGCCTCGACAAAAGACAAGAGGCGCGGTATAAGGCAGATCAAGATGAAAAAAAGTATGAAATTCGCATCCAGAATTAAAAATTTTACAGAGACAAAAAGGACACTCACCTTGTATTTTTTACTAAAATAACCAAAATCATAGAATTTTTTTCACAAATAATGTGCAATAATTAAAATCTTAGCGGTTGGATCTCATCTAATACGATTTTAGAAGTATGAGATAACATGATACAAGTTTGTTTTCCATATATTTTTCCAAACCTTTCTTTTTAATCTGTCCCGAAAGCTAATGGAATTTCTTATTTCGATATCAAGATTTTTTATTCTCAAAAATGTCAATGCATCATCGTACATGTACAATGCAGTAAAGTCATATCGTGAACACACAACATTTTTCCGTCAATTCTGGCTATAGTCACTTGGCACTGTTGCGCTTCCCACTGTTGTTCATTCTTTTCTGGTAGATTATCCCTGGTAATTGATGCAGATTCGAAGCAAGCATCGCGGAATAGATTGTCTGTTATCCATAAAACTCGATACAGGAAGAGTAACTGTCGAAGTTCTCACCAAATGCTATCCCATTCTGGCATTATGAGCATCGCCAGCCAACAATGTTATGCACTCTTGATCAATGAAGGAGTCAAATTAGAGTCTTCAAAAAGCAATTTTTATCAAGAGCAGTTATCGATCAATTCTCCTATACGTCACTAAATGCGCTGATGTCAGAGTCAGCGCTTACAGATTGTTTACTCATAAAGAACTGAAATGGGTAAACGTAAATTGCGTATAGAAAGTCGTTTCAAAATTTCGACCAAACTTGAAAACGATTTGAAAAACTTCTCGAGACAAATGTTTAGAATAGCTTTCAATGAATTCTGGAAATTGCTGCTGAGTGGAAATGTGCATGGTACACTAATCCACCATATATAGTCATCTTTCAGTAGACTAAAATAATGTTTCAATCTCTTTCCAGAATTTGACTTGGAGAATTTCAATTCAGCCATTTGTACGTTCTCCCTCAACCAGAAAGCATTGACTCAATCGCGTCTCGCATACGTGAAGTGAACAAACGCATGTCATAAAGGCATAGGCATGACGAGTGATAACATGCGATAGCATAAGCAGGAAGAGAACGATGGTGGCGATAATAGAACAGACTTTTTCGAAATTTACTGTCTGAAATAGCTATTTCGCATCGACAGACAGTAATCACACAAATCAGGCCTATTTCATCTATAACACAATTTCATCTATATTCTCTCCCCTGCAGTATAAAATGTCAACCTTGTTTAAGACTACTGAAAGCTTAGAGACAAAATTCTTATGATACTGATAGCAATACCTTTAAGAGGTCTAAGCTTAGCGCCCATTGATCCGAGATGGCTGGTCGAGTTGCCACTGTGGTCGCACGCACAAGTGAGAAAGGTTCTCCCTAAAAGTTAACCATCTTTTTTTTTTACTTTTGTTCGCTCGAAGCTTGCGAAGAGGCTGTTCTAGCGGCCTGATGGAAGGTCATCTGGCTGAGCTTCAAGGCGGACAATTCTCTCAGGTCAACTCGTTACCAATATCACCACACTGTAGTCGATAGTAATCCCTCGCTACGCATACTTTATCTGGGAGGCTGTGTCAGCTGAGGTTATCAAATCCTGTTCCAATGACAACTGCGTTAATGGAGACGACCTTAAGGAGTTTAAAACTGCCAGTCCCGTAAGAAACCAATTCGAAACCAGAAGTCTGGTTTAGAGAAGCGGTACACTCGAAGAAACTGAAGACTACACTGGTCAATGACAGAACGTTGCCAACTCGGATTATTGGATATCAGGGGTTGACGAGTTGTTTGGTCGGATTGAATGGCAGGCTGCTGCCCCGATTAAAAAGTCAAAGAATATGACGACGTCCTATCGCTTTTGGATTGTCTGTCTGGGAAAGACTATTCCATGATCGGTTGTTTTTTACACCATCGAGGAGGTCGCAGGGCCATTGGCAGGAAATTAGGTCAGTCTGGGGGATCCATTTGGTGGATGTGATTTGCTCAGGTACAGCTGCATGTTTTGAGGGAAAAACAACTGTGACTTCCTCAACCGCGTAATCGGTTTTGAATTCTTTCTCGAATTAACACATCTTAATCGAGCCTTTTTCAAATTCAGTGTTAGAGTGATCTAATCATCTGATTGGATATCTGCATGGATGACAGTGCTCCATGCCATCGTGTCAGGGGGGCAACATCAATTGTATAAAAATACAGGCAGAAATTGTTGCGAACCTTTCGAGCTGTGCAGACGCACAAGGTTCTTCTGTACTTGAATCCGCATTGAACAGTGTGTCTGGTCTATCTTGAAGCGCGTGAGTTTCGCATAGACCGACTTCCCTTGTCCTGTCAATGATTTTGAATCAGTTGGGATCTTTTAGGGAGGGAGGTCGTGGACATCCAGACTTGATCCAGTAAACTTTTTTCATTTCCTTTTCGAGTGGGCATGTTGGATTCCCAACAATGGATTACCACAGAAGAATATACTAACATAAATCCATTTGGTTTGCGAGACTTTTTTCGATTTATATATCACGCTCGCGGCAGTGGAGGGTTCATTTCGACTAAAGTCGAAAGGTGAGCAGTGAAAAGATTAATACAGTCAGCAATTACAGGTTTGGTTTGCCAGTTGTCCCGTTAAAAGAAACAATGTGTAACGCGAATAGTAGCACAGACCTATAAGCAAATGTTGCCAGAATTGAATGCACAGAAAATCTTGGAACTGTCTTTAAGAGCTGATTTGCACAAGTGAGACTCACTCTTAATTGGCATCCGATTGCCTACTGTGCGATACGGGGTGCGCGGACAGGTGTCTAACTGATTGTTTCTGCTTGTTGTTTGACCGGTTTGCCATCTTGTCGGTAAATGGTAGAATCCTGATGATCACATCTTGTTCAAGTTGATATGGCGGATGTTGTGATTTTTCGCACAGCTGGATGGTGAGGAATGGTCGTCAATTTGATGTTTTTCTCCTAAACGATCGATTTACTGTTCTCTTCACCATCGTCCATTGCACTCTTTCAGTCACAATCTTCTTTGAATTCCGCTGTGTCCCGCGTCTTGTGCTTACTTCTTTAGTTTCATATTACTTAGAAGGTACACGATTTGGACACTCGATTACCTGGACATTCCGCCGTAGTCAAGTTGATGAGGTGCCGGTTTTAGTGGTTTTGTACGAACCGTTTAATTGTGTCAGCTAGACTAAAAATCCACGCGCTCAGTTGAGTAGTCAGTCTGCATAAACTTTTTCTATTTAGATTCCTGAAAATCACCCAAGTGATCTATCCGATAAAAAGAATGACAAAAAAGAACAAAGAACAAAACCCCCCATCCCCCCCCTCCCCCCCCCCCCACCAAAATAATAAAAAACAAAAAAAAAGATAAAAAAGAGAGACCGGCCCAGAAAAAGAAAAGAAAAAAAAAAAAAAAAAAAAAAAAAAAAACACCAAAAAAAACATAAAAAAAAGACTACTCCAAAAAAAAATAGAGAGAGAAAAGAGAGAAAACCGCAATCCCGTGCAATCAATTATGGGTACATGGCCTCTTTTCGGATAGGGATGGGTGAGTTGAAAAATAATTTGACAAGATATCTAGTTAGGAAAGGATTCTACTGCATGCAATAAAAGTCAGCTTCGCAACATAATTTACCAACATCTGAGGCCTTTTCGCTTAGTCCAGTAAACACATTACAAGGCTGATGTCCAACCAAAGTTAAAACATCCAAAAAGGATTGATTAAAACTTATAAAAAACAACCAACACCTTTTTTCAGTGCCTATGCCTTTGGGCATAGAGAAAGATGGTCTGGTGCCTGTCTTGGGGGGGGTTAGACCCTTGCTTGCAAAAAAAGTAAAAGTAGCACATTGAGTGACGTCCGTGATCCAATGTAACCTCTCCCCTTCAGATTTTTTTCTGTTCTTTCTTGCTTAAGTAAAAGACGAAGTAAACGTGCAAGAAATGCACCGCCCTCACACAATCTCTAGGGAGCTATTTGCAACCATTAGTAAGCGATGACACTCACCCTTTGTACAGACAATATATACCTCGACCATGAAACAACGTCCACAAAACTACAGTGTAGATATCTTCTTCTGTCTCCAAGTCAATGTAAAAGCAAACAGTGCCAGCCTTGTATGCGTTAATTCTGAGTATTGAACAAAACAAACCTGTCCAATCTTTTATTATTTCTTTTATTGGAAAATGTCTGCCAAAGTAGGAAATAAAAGTATCACGCCCTCGGTGCGCAATTGGGCCGTACTAAATTGTCAAAGCGTTATCGTCATTAAAGCCCTCCTCTCGCAGCTGCTTTACATGATTATATCATGAAGTTATAATTAGTTTTCCGATGCGTTTACTACTTCTTAAGTATTGACTAGGCTATGGTCGCAGTGTGATACTTCAAGCTAACATGTGGAAATCCACAAACAATAAGGTGAAGAATGAGGCGCGCCGCATAACGAGCAACCGTCAAATCCATTCAATTTAGAGCAGCTGCATGTTTCCGAAAGCGCAAATTTTAGGAACACGAATTGATGATAAAAAGGGGCCCGAATGAGACCCGAAGAGAAGGGATAACAAACCTGAGAAGCCTATAGAAATTAGACACATCCTTAAAATATGGCATTGAAGACTGACAAGTTCCAATGATATGGTAGGAAGCACAACTTAGCATGTGTGCTTGATTTAGTAAAGGGCACAATTGAATGAGTCTGAATTCCACTGTTCGAAAAGCACGAGGTATTAGCAAATTAGAATGATTTTCAACAATTCGGTAAGAGAAATCGCATTCAATTGGGGAACTATGGCGTTGTTATGTGTGGGTAATGACGATAGGGCCTTGTGATCTAGTGTTCAAACGATGGTTGTTGAGCGTGAAATTTGCGACCCAGTCATGCTTTATTTTTCTACTGCTTGAAAAGAATGTTTACATGCGTATGTATAGTTCCTCTATAATTTGGACGATAGCAGATTTGAACGAAAGTGGCTTGAAGTAATTTCCGCATTTCTTCGCATATGACAAGCAGGAAATAATCATGATAATAGTTAGTAGTGTTTGTTTTTGTCACTAAATGTTACTGAAAATCATAATTTGTACAGAGAGATATAATACAAAATGTCACACTAGTGCTTAATAGTAAGAATCATACGATATGAAATGCAATATTCATGGTCAAAGAAAGAAAAAGAGATTAAAAAACTCATATTGACGTGTGTATCTTTTAGACTCATTCAATGATCCGTTGTGTTTGATCGCATTTTACTAAGTCTGTTAATTCATGTACTCAGTGTTTGGAGGTACCGTTGAAGTTTGAATGAAGAGTTTGAATATATCCGCCGCTGCAGGCAATTCGATAGTTTTATTCATAATATGAAGCATCATAACATTGCGTCGGGCCAACGCTCGCCTAGCTTCAGAGTTGTGAGTAAAGAAATTTATTTTTTGAATAATATTCGTGATAAGAAATCATATTAGATTAGTGTTATATCTACGAATGACGATTTTGATGGATGATTGCCGTTTATTGTTTCGCGATTTTCCTGTTGTTCTTTTTTGGAGGGGGTGTTATGTCAAGCATGAATTCGCTTTTGTTTTATTAGGCTCGGCCGCGTGCACGCGCGTCGATAATCTGAGAACAACGCGCTGTGCGTTTTGGTTTGAAGCGTCATTTATCTTTAATTAAACTGATTGGCTGAAGTGCTGTAAAATGTCGGAGGCTGTTTTCATAATCGCAAAAGACGTTCTAAAATATTGAACGAAAAAAATTTATATGCTCTTAAAGCTTTGTTATAATGAAAGTAATTCGAGACATTAATTGTTTTCGTTTCTTTGCGACCAGTCCTAAGGACTATTCTTTTGTAAATTCTGAGATTAAAATAATGACGGTAAATCAAGCTCTAGATGGAATTGATACAAATTGCTGCACCCATTGATTTAGCGCGAGAATGGATGATTTCCACCTGAAGTCATTCATGTGAAAAGCAGTCGCAAAGGATTCACTCTCCATTGTGATCTGCTTTTAGGATGCAGTAATTGCAAGGATACATCTTGTGAAAGAAGAGAAATAATAATGCAATCTTCAACATATTATTAAACGTCGGTTCAAAAACCGTATCCTTTATTGTTTTCGGATCCAACTTCAGTGAAGAGATGAAGACCAAAGCGATAGACAAATAATGACTCATTTTCAGGTATTGTTGTTCGAAGAGATACATATGAGTACTAAACGCCTAGAAGATTGACAAGTTTTCCGAAGATCTGTTATATTTACTTTATAGCCTAAATTTTACTATCGCCTTTTCGCTCTCACATAGGATTCTATCTATTGGACTTTAGGTAGGACTTGGAGCAGTTTTCCTAATAGGTATTGGTACGCTCTGACTGTAGTGTCACACTACCTCATGATTCTTGAAATTTAACAAACTAATACAGCTTTCAGCGTACCCGTGATTTACGAAATTTTCTCAATGAATGTAATAGAGGCTGATGATTGCTTCTCAGTGGCGTGGCTGTGCTGACTTCCCTATGCCGAAGGCCTTGATCTCCGTTCCTCTCAAAGATCTGACCTGCCACCGCAAAGGATGCATGCAAGAGACCGTTGATGCTCGTGGCTCAATCATGAATAAGTCAGCTGTATTGCGTCCTCAGGCGATCCGTCCGTGCAATTACAATAGAATAATGCGTTCCTGCTTGAATTCCAAGTATTTCTTGAGATAGAACAGGTTACTAAGCTACAAAAAAATTATCTCTAATTAAATGTTCACAATGTTAGCAGCATGATAAACACGACAAAGAGAACAACTATACGAATGATATGGCCCCATGTAACGTGAAACACGATCATGTGCGTGGTGGGGTCGTGTCACAAACGCAGATGAGTACTGCCATCATATATTTCAGGTATTTTTCATGACAGACAATCAGATCGAAGGAGAATGCGTTGCAAGTTTCTGTTGTATCTTTCATCTAGTTTCTGCATTGCTTTCAACAAAAATAGGTTTATTGTCTACATTATTTTCTGTTACACCGATCAAACTTTTCAGTCACATTAGTTCAAAATATAGAGTAAGTACATGTATATTAGGAAGAGTGGTAACTCCGCACTTATTAAATCTCCATTGTGCATACACTTTCGATTTTATTAAATGAACTCGAGGTGAATGCAGGGTGGGTATTGCTACCAAATGCGAGATATGAAATTTATGAAGTTTTAAAGAAATTATCACGGAATTGACTAATCATGATAGCAATACAGAGGGGATAATTGTATTTTACAGATCCTGGGTGTCATGAAAGCCTTGGAGAGGTAATGCTGGTTAAATAGCAATTGTGTTGCTACTTTAGTGCTCAACCTCAAGAGTGCATTTTCTTAAGCGTGATCATATCACAAGGAACCTGCCACTGGTATAGCAAATCAACATAATCAAGAACAATGATTTCAATTAACTTTAAAAGGTACAAATGGGTCCACATCTCAATTCAAATTCAAGAAATGAAACATAGATTTAGTAAATCATCAAATCATGCCGATGAAAATTGAATTAACAACTTGAAATTTTAGCCAAGAAAGCACGAAAAAGATTTTTCAAGATTTTTCATGAAGACTTCCATTATAATACGGTTCATGATATTTCCTAGATCATCAGCTTAATTTCCGCTTAGTTAGGATGCTTTTTAGCAAACATTCATTCCTTTTGACATATCCAACTTGTTTCATACTACTTATAAGGCGGCTCCATCTCGGTAGTCTATAAATTTGCATAATTTTAGCTTTTTACAAACTGCTCAAATAATTTTTTGGATTGCAAGAACGTAATCTCCGCAAAAAACTGAATCTTTTGATACAAAAATTTTCACTCTATATACAGATACTCTTTTGAGTCGACACTCTACCTATAGGCCTATATACTTACTCTATGGCTCAAAAACATGTCTAGCTATCTGTTGATACACATTAAAGCAGATCAGTGCAATTTATGTCGTGCATCTGCGTGTAATGGATCCATACTCTTACAGTAATAAATGAATGACTAGATAAGACGTGCACATTGGGAACAATGCTACGTCGTCGACATGAGCTGTCTTCCAGTGGTTCACAATGATAAGGCACTGACAGCTTGTAGACCTACGATTATTAACACTGTTTGCTTATCATCTTTCGTGCTTGATTGCAATATTTTTGAAATTCTTATCAAACTTCTATCAAATATTAGTTCAAATTCGCCAAGACATGCAACTATTTTTCGTATTTGAAAAATCAGATTGCACAAATTGATCTCCGATAATATTCAGAAGATCACATCAGAAAAATTCTTTAAGGCCATGTAGTCAAATTGAAATCAACTTACAGAAAGGTCGGTTGTTCTAAACATGATAAAGCAGTTATTTCTGTACATTGTTGAACTTTCTATTTTCCCACGGTACGTGAAAGTATTGAGAGCTTGCTCCCTGTCTGTGTACAGATGAGTACAACGCTCTGAAAAGCAGAAAATCAAAAAATAAAGACAGGTCATTTTTAAAGGCTAGCCAGGCTAGAAAAATTGTCTCGAGACATGGTAACAAAGGTGAACAATCCAAACTGCGAGATTTCGTGGCCATCAGAACAATGTTTGCCTCTGATTGGTTGCCTCCTAGTTCTACTGCGATTAGTCAAATTTTGCGGCGTCTTGTGGTGGCTAGTGGTGACAAGCTTTCAGTCACGATCTGACATGAAAAATGAACAAAATATCCGTTTTATGGCAAGTTCGTGGATGGTGATATTTGCGGCCAGTCAATTGCAGTGCGGACTTTGCGGCTTGATTCTCTACATATCAAATGACTTTGTCAAACTCCATGTTTCTACATGGTTGCGGATTTAACCCTATTTTACCTGGGCTACTTTGGCTTCTAAAGACACCCCAATTTTGATGTTCCTCTGAGTTAATCGTTCCCAAAATTGGTGATCGACACAGATGGTGTTTTCTCAGTCATGTGATGGAGTCAGTTTACACGGACATCTTGTTGATATAATAAGCAGTTTAAAATCGGAGTGCAACTCTAATGGAAGTTTTTGAACATGACGGTACATGTGAATTAATGCCTATAGACAATTGGTATCTTAACTGCACATCGTGTGGAAAAAATTCATCAACTGCTCATTCAAATGAATGAATGTACCAAATATAGCATTCGTAGCTCAAACAGCTGAAGCAATGTCAAAAAAAGTTACAAGGAAGTTCCGTACTTTACTTAGTTCAACAAAACGGCGAAAGGTGGATACGAATAAGCTATAGAGGCCAAAAAATTATGGAGTATTCAATTTCCACAAGTTTAATGTATGGCTAAATGCATGAACATTCTAACACACCAGATTCTTGGCATCAATCTATGAGCTGACAATATATCCGATTCCTATCCACCAACTCATAACCCATCGATCCAATCGATTTCAAACAATCCACAATATGCAAATATACATGCGTTAAATACAACAATTACGTTTTTCAGTTGGCACACTGTTACATAATGTCCAAAAGACGTAACAAAGGACCGCAGCTATAAGACCCCGGAAAGACACATGTGGAACCATCACTGTAAAATCATTAAGTAATCTAATACTAAAGAAAAAAAACTAAATTAACTGAACTTAAACTCACAAAAGTAATAAAAATGCTGTTGAGCAATAATGTTAAGGACACAAACATCAATAAGACGCACATGACCGAAGTTCAGTGAGTCAGTATCAGTTGTACGAAGCGGTGTGCATCGATAGTAAATAGACTATTTGCCATTCCCATAAGAACACGAGTGTGGATTGTTGACGACAAATGAATGTGGTAGCAAAGTTGACCCCATGAAAGTCACACAATAGCATTCATTATTCATGCACAAAACTATCACTCGGGTCGCTTTCTGTCCCGTCAGTAGCGAGTACTCTCTCAACACACCTGGAAGAAAATGAAAGGCGGATATGTCCTGGATATGCGAATTGGGTACATGAACCATGATCCCTGAAGCTATCATCAATAATCTCCGACGCACTTTTGAAGTCCCTTTCAACTTTTGCCATCATCTCGCGACGCTAGATTTGGTCCTGCCGAAGTTTTCCAATCTTCCCAACGTCTACTCACATTCACCGACTCTGCCTGGAGTCTTGTGCACATATATTGATCTAATCATCTTGTGTTTAATTGCCCAAGCATTTCTTCTTCGATGGATGTGCATAATTGTGTTAGCGGGTTAAATATGTCGTACGCATCATTCGATATAGTGGCGGTGTCTGGTTCCATGCAACTCATTAAATCCGTACTACATGGGTGCGATTACGTACTTCCTTTCAAAAATCAGCAGCTAATATTATTGAACCAAAAAGCACTATTTCTCCTGGAACTGCTAATTCATATGCCGTGGTTACACTCAGTTCAGTAATCTTTCTAGTACTCATTTGGGACTTTATTAATAACAGTGCATGATCCGTATTTAACAAGGGCCGTCAGTTTAACTATGGGTTCCATTTGAGGTCCAAATGGTCCATGTAGTGTGAATTATGCGTGTGCTAAAATCATTTATGAGTGTGGTCAGAGCGAGATGGTCCTCAGAACGCGCGCGACGAGGGAGGTGAGATCGGACTTACTTTCAGATTCGAGCGACGCGCACGCACACCACACTAACACCATAGAGGCGGAGGAGAGCGCGACCGAAGATACTTTAGACCTTATACATTACATCTCTATATCTCTCTCTATCTCTTACAATGCGCGCCTTTATTTGTCAAGAGAGAGAGGTATAAAATACTGTTTTTTTACAGGCAATATCTTACCACTAACATTTTCCAATGAAGATTAAAACTTGCCTTTTTTTTTCTTCAGATTTTCCTGTACTTGCAGCACAATTATTTTGATAACTTTACTTTATCCATAATAAAATAGCTCTAGATGAATTTGTCTGTCATTTTCAATTTTCAAAGAAAGTCCCGTGTCCATCTCTGGACATTGTTTCTTTTACTAAGAGCTGATTGACCTTAATTTATTCCAACAATGGTAAAGAAACTGCCTCTTAAATCTATAATAGTATGATCTCATGATATATTTTAAATCGAAATTATCGACCTCAGAATTTGAATTTTGGCCAACCGATCGAGAGAGTATTGACTTTAAGTAAGAAAGAGACAATGCCCTCACGAAAGCTCACTTGTCAGTTTATTACTAATTTTTTATTTAATAAAAAGTGGTGGGCTTATAAAATCGAAGTATTTCAAATCACTTTGAACTCCACTCATTTTTGAACTGACTTTTATGAGCACTATCAAATGGCACTAATTAAAAAGCAAAAATGACCCAAACAGACATGTGCCTCATTTAAAAAAATTTCGTGAATCTGAAAACACCTACTAAAATAAATGCTAATGAAAATATTTTGATGATGTGATGCGATGAACGTTGTGATGTTTGGGCTATCAGCTTCATTTTATGGCATATATGCATTATGATAATGATTATGGGACAGGTGATTATTGATAGACGGATGGGCATGTAATAGGTGATGATATGGATATCGAATATAATAATGATGAATTGGAAATGTATATATAATGGATGTGGATGCATAAGATGCTTTGAAAATGTAAAATCTGTTGCTAATTGGATTCATAATTTGTGCGTGGTCATGATGGCATTTTTGCCCCTAAATAAAGTGCTTAATTATTTACACCTGACTTATGAATCAAAATTTCAATATAAAATGACACACAAAAAGCATCAGTCACAAACACACCTAATCACATAAACGTCAAAACCTGTTTATTTAAGGTCAATTACTACTCCAATAAATTATGATCATCTGAACATTGTTCACATATCTGAAATGTAGGGTGCTTATTATCTGCATCTCATCATGACATTGAATGGATAACAAACCGTTCAATGTGCTCATCTTAAGTGACCCCGTAGATCTCTGACACATTACCTTTCTGCATCTACCTCCTCCGTAAACCTTATTTCATTACAACCAACTCGTCAAAACAAGTTCCTTTCCATAAAAGAAAGTCCTCTCACAAAGATGGAATCTGAAACTCATTTTTTTATGAAGCCTGCCATAAAAGTAATGAAACGAAATTTATCTGATGTCTACAACTATCTTAAAGCATTACATCAAACTCCATGCGCTAAACAAATCGCGTAAAATCAATTCCACTTGCGGATAAGGGGAAGCATTGGAATCTGCTTACGTAGGCCTATTTTTTGCCATCATTCATCTCCTCATTGAAATTGTAAAATATCATTTCCAAAATCCATCGTATTTTTAACTCTCCTGACCTTACCTTTTGTACCTACGGAAGGCAATCGAAAAAGTTTCAACATCTCGATAAGAAATAAATAGTCTAAAAAAATTCTTCGAAATATTTGACTCTTTCCAATAATTATGATACCATGACTATCAGGACTCATCCAAATATTTTGTAGCTGCAAGAGGCAAACTGACAATCCAGTTGAATATTTCAAAAAGCAGCAAGAGACAGTGCTCTAGGAACGTTCACGACTCTTCATGATATCGTTTTGGTATGTAACCCAGACCCCTCTTTGTTTCTATTCATGAGAACCATGTCCTCTATCCTTCGGGACGTCATCTCCGACAGAGAATTCCTTGGCGTGGTCTATTGTCACAGTCAATAGAATAAATTCTGGGCAAAAATTGTGTTGTGATCTCAATTTTTTCGTTAAATCTGTATAAGGAAGCTTTGGTATTATTGCGGATCGAATGCTTCGATATGCGACTTCGGCTCACAATTTAACCATGACATCTACACAAATGGATAATCTTCTCTATTTCATCAAGCGAGTTCCTACAGATGGCCCTTCTCCCCTCAGAACTTATTTACATCTTTGTCTACCTCTGATAATTTAATGAAGTACGCTTCCAATCCTCCCTCACATTTGCCCTCAAATGTGTCGACATTACTCAAACTTTTCATGGTTCCCAATTGACAGAAATGTAAGGGTAACAGAAATCCATTTCTATCATTATCGCAGATGTTGGGATCAGTATATTTTCTAGCCCATGAAAAATTAAGGTAGTTGACTCGCCGCTTCTAAGGATTTCTTTCTTTGCTCTTGCCTCATGCGAGAAGCTCATCTGGCATCATTTAAAATTTTGATAAGTACATAAAAATTGGTCAATCATCCGAAAAGTCTGTTACAAATCAATATGTGGGTAATGAAGGACGAAAAGCAAGGATCAAATCTACTTGAAAAGTCTTGACTAACAACTTAACATTGTGTAACCCACTGGGTTGTTTTCACAACAATTCCGATTTGAATCTGTATTCCAACTAAAATTCATTTGCTTAGCACATTGGTTTCAGGAACTATGTGAAAGTCGAATGAAATCCGTTCACTTTGCAGTCGTATTTATCAATCTATTGGCCTACATGAAGAATTCTTTCCTTGCGTTCATTCAGTTTGCAGAACACAATGGCAGAAAAGTGATTCAACGAAGAGAGCGATGATCTGGTTTCTCTGGAAGCAAGGGAAACGGAATGCTGAGATTCAACAAGTGAGATTGCAACCCCCTTTTTCCCCCCGGATAAGAAACTCCTGTCCTTCCAAAAATGAACCATCTAGGCCTGCTGGATGAGAAGTTTGATAAGGTGGATTGGGAGGAAGTCAGTGATGCTCCAAGATGCGGCAGGACCCGTGACCCACGACAACATCGCAGAACATTCAGCGTGTACAAGCCGCCATTGATAAAGGACAAGGAGACTGACCGTCCGAGAGCTCGAGACTTACTGAGAATTTCCCCATGCTCACCATTCAATGACATTTTGGAATGGGCACATCTTGGAACATGTCACGCGAGTCTCAGCTCGATGGGTGCCGAAAACTGCTTACCGAAGACCAGAAAAAAAGATTAGAGTTCAAGTTTGCAAGCAAGCAACTGCTGCTGTCGACGAGACGACGTTTTCCCGAGACGATCCAAGTTTTCCCTGGACCGGTTGTATATACAGTTTGACGAATCCCTGGTTCCATCCATCCACTATGAGTCCGGAGTCAAAAGCAGCAAGCACGCAATGGAAGCGAACCTGACGAGCCCAAACAGCCCACCAAAGCACGTCCCATACATTCTGCGGGGAAGAGAATGGCCACACTTGTCTTCTGGGACAAGAAGGGAATCCTGATGATTAGAAATGGCTTCCAGAAGAAAACAGCAGACAATCAACAGTGATTACTACGTTTGATCTGTTTGAACAGAACTCTCACGTAGGGTTATCACAAACTGGAGCGCAGGGGAGTGCTTTCACACTTGGAGCAATCCTTTCAACAGATAATGCCCAAGGGGCCCACACACAAAGTCATTCAGAACCTTATCTGTTATCGAAAAACTTGGCTTCGAAAACTGCTTCCTCACTCCGCCTATATAGCCCAGATCTTGCTCCATGCGAACTACTGCACTACTGGCTCCCTTTCACGGACGCTATGAAAAAATAACCTTGGGCGGCAAACATTTTCAAAACCATTCAAGAAGCCTATCTGTGTGCAATTAGTCAGTGGGTGGAGACAAACCTTGAGTGTTGTCAAGTACTTCGCTGACCGGGATTCAGAAGCTTCCAGAACGTTGGCAGAAGTGGCAATCAGTGTACAGGGCGAGTGGTTTGAGGAAGAGATGGACTTTGAATAGTTTACCATAAAATTTTGTTGAATAAAAGTCTTATATAACTCGTAACGCGAGGACTTTTCTCGACAACCCTCGTACAATCTCATAATTCCTCTAATACCGAGCAATAAGAGAAAAGGTCATCAGGAGAGTGGAAATCCATGACGGTGGAAGGGGTAAGACGCCTTTGGGAGATCAAAGAAGACCGCAACGTGGCTACGGTACAAAAAGACCTAAAATGCCCCTCAACATCAAGCGAACATTTTTCCCCCAAGACAGGGACCCAATGGAAACGAGCAATCAAACTCTGTTCAACCTCAAACCATGGAACGAGAAACGACGTAAAACGAGAAGTGAAGTGGAGTGATGCCGAGTAAAAATTCATGGATCGCATTCTTCTTCCTGGGATGATCGACTTCCGAATGATCTGCTGCAAGAGGCAAACGATTTTACCGGTTGATTTTCCTGTAACAGAAACACTAGCGTTAGTTTAATAATAAAATGTTCCTGCGAACAGGATTATTTGTGATATACGTTGAGGGTCATTCTATAAACACAAGAAAGATAAGTCAGTGAAAGTATAAAACCCTGAATGGACAACCGGCATTGACTGGGAAGCGATCAGAGAATCCATCAACATAAACTAAAATAAGAGGGGCTAATCAAGGGCATGTGTCCATCCACCTCCTCCACGAATTCAGCATGGATTCCATGAGAAGAAGCTTATTGAGGGAGTCCGGTGCCAGCAAGCCAGACTCATCTGACCTCCGACACCCCACACTAGGCCTTTGATATCAATAGCAGTGATGATGTTGCTGTGCACAGCTGACCCCATCTCCAAACTCTCTCATACGATAATCGAGCGCGCAAACGCACCCCGACTCCCAATCTGTGCTGGCGCGCGTCTCCTATGAACACGGTTTTGCTAAAATGTCATCATGGATACAAGCCTTGTCTAAACCGATGCTGACGATCCAACTTAAAACAACAACTGACGGGATAGGAGATATGGAAATCATATGGTTCTAACACCAAAGTTTCGAAATATTTCGCTTATTATGAGTTTTGGCCACCCCATTATCCACGCAAGAAAATCATTCATCAATATGACTTGATCGATTGTCAATATTGGTTCAAGCAGTTTGTCTGATTAGTACACATCAGTTTGTCTAGCCTAGAGCAGCTAGTAGTACAATAAATGAATATTGACTGGCTTTCACGAATTCATTATACGCTAAACTGGACAACTTGAAATAAATCGGACAAGTGCATGACCAATATTGACAATCGATCCTGTCAGATTGACTGATGATTTCTTATGTGAGATACTATCCTTATCCTTATCTTTATCTTTATTTCCGAAATTACAGCAGGGCTGATATTTTTTAAAACAATAAAAAATGCACAGTGGTACAACTTCATAAAAATTTTCACTGCCCAGAAGGTAAAATAGATCATAACGATATCGCTCAGTTCTTGTCCCGTATTGTCGTTGTGGTCCGTTCCTAATCTCCTCGAATAGTTCGCTCTTCTCTGAGGAATCTTCTGCCTTCAGGTCACTCGGAGAGATTTCCATCATTGGCATTTCCCGGCACAATAAGCTCCACGTCTGTCACAACATTGTTTTTTTGTGCAGCTTACAGACTTCAAGTATATTTTCATAATTATAGCTATAGTCTTTTGGTAGCGTATTTCCCACATAATCATTTTTTTCAAGAAAGCCCGTTTTTGAACTCCTTATCCAACCAGGTCTGAAACACTTCTTGGAAAGTACGTAATGCCAAACAGGGCAGCATACTCTAGCAAGCTTCGGATCGACGGCACAGAGGTTTGGGGGGGAAGGTGGGTGTGAAGAGAGCAGGAGGTCAATTTGTTTGGAGAAAAAGTCTTGGGGGGGCGGGGGGCGGTGGGGGGGGCGTGTTTTCACCAATCTGAAACAAGGAAATAGATTCGCTTGTTAGCGTTCCCTTTCCTTCTCTTTTCTTCTTCTTTCTTTTCTTCACGAGATCTCTTCAACATGTTTGTTACCAATTAGGTTGTTGCTTATTGTCACACCAAGGAGCTTTATTACTAGAAGGCTGCAGTTATTTGGTTCGGCCATTTTCAGGATAAGCTTCCCACTCCGACTCCGATTTATTAAAGGAGATTCTCATTTCTAGCGTTTTGGTAGGATTCAATTTCATTTGGTGCTCAATTGCCCAATTATTATTTAAATGTAGTTTGGAGTTGATACGACTCTCTTGTACGCAGTTGATTGTCTCCATAATAGTGCAATCATCCATATATTTGACATCCGCAATCAGTTCGTTTACCAATACAATAAATCCCACGGGCCCAAATTTAGTTCCTTGTGGGACTCCAGTTGTGATTTGTTGCCAGCTGGAGTACGATCCACGATACTTCACTCTCTGGTATCGAGAAGTAAGAAATCCCGATACCCATCTACATAACCATGTTGGCACGTCAAGACTCAGCAATTTTCTGAGTAGGATGGTATGATCAATTCTTTCAAAGGCTTTATGAAAGTCAATTGCAACTAATCTTGATATCTTGCCCTCATCAGAGCCACTGATTAAAGTGTCTATTAACAGCAGCAATGCGTCGACACTAGAGCATCCCTTTCTAGCTCCAAATTGTCGAGAGTCGACTTTGTACTTAATGAAATGCCAAATATGTTTTATCATAATATTCTCATATACGGCTTTGCTAACGACACAAGTTAATGCAATCGGTCGAATGTCTGTTTCAATGGAGTCTGGATGCTTAGTTTTTGCGATCGGACTGATGTCTGCACAACGCCACAGAGTAGGCCAGGCGCCTTCTCTCATAGATGAACAGATTATTGATGTAATTGGTCCAACTATCCACTCACTTCCATCCTTCCAAATCCAATTCGGGATTCCGTCAGGTCCAACCGTTTTGTTGATATTGATAGCGCTCAAAAGGTCGCAAATCTCGAGGGAAGAAGGCAAAAATTCGTCAGGAGTATGAGCGTGCTGAAATTCGGGAAATTCTGATGTATTCAGAGGCTTAATGTCACTGGCCACGGAAATCAACTGATCGTTCACTAAGTTTGTGAATAGGTTCAAGTCGTCACCACACACCATAGTAGCAAGTGGCTTTAGGGGACAGGTCACGCTTTTGTTCTTCCCAAGAACATCCTTCAGTCCAGACCACCACTTTCTGGGGTTCTTCATACGCTCCATGTTATTTTCGACGAATTGTTTTCTCAAAGTCTTGCGAAGACTATCCACCTTGTTCTTGTAGTGTTTGTACATCACTTTGTCGTTACATAAGTGGCAAAACATACATGAGTCATGCATGAGTGGCAAAACCTATAATAAGGTGATTGAAACAGGACAATACTTGCAGAGATCACTTCTATCTCCCTTCTTTGCACCACAAGGCCAACTTTCAAAGAAGAATGGCATCTGCTCGAAGATTCCTTAATACTTCAAAACTTCCTGACGTGGCTGCTTCAGGTGACGTAGTCACACATTGATAAGGGAACTTTCAAAATGTAACTGATGCTGTTCATTTGCGAGTATCTGCATTTGACTTTTTGGTCTCCACCATATGGCAAAATGCAGGGTATGAATCTCATCGTGAAAGTACAAGAGGCAGGCTAAGTGATATTAAGTAGCACGCTAGACACGCATTTACAGACAACCGTATGTAGTTCCAAAACTATTGCCTATAATTAGACAGCGACAATTTAGCTGAATCACCTAAAATATTTTTTTTACCTAAATTTTGTAAAAACACCTAAATCACCTAAATATTGTCATTACGACTAAAACTTGCTATTTGATTAACTCATCTACTCACATTGGAAAGCATTGAGAAAATCGTGTCAACGAATTGCTTTTAAAATCGGAATAATGAAGACATTAATGAGTGATATTTTGGGTTGTGCCACATGTTTCTGGTCATAGTTTCCTATTCCTTTATATACATTAATAGAGTTTATATTGCATTTGAAAAACGAATAATTGTGATCTGTTTGACACATACAAAATTGTACATTTGAATTGTCAATACACAATTTGAAACATATATAGGCCTACTTCGTTGATAATGTTTGATCAGTGCAGTTGTTATAGCTTGAAATGAAATCGTTCCGAGTCGCGATTAAATCTAGGACTTACTTGTCATTTTCTTTTCTCTAATTCTCTTTTAAAGTAATACGGAGATTATTGTCGCGACATTTGTTTACAAATTAGTTACCGAAAAAAGCACAATTCATGAACATTAACAAAAAAGACCATCTCTCTTAATGAATCTAGGTATTTCAATGGATTTTTGATTCACCTAAATAGGCAACCTAAATCTGCAAATTATTCACCTGAAAAAACCCTAAAATGACGAAAATACTGTCATTTTACTGCCAAATAGCACCTAGTAATTTGTAATAGTCACAAACCATATATCTCAACTATTTTGTAAAATTTCAAAATTCAGCTATTAGTTAAATGCCAGAAATTACTTTGAAAGCTACTTTTATTTTACGTGCAAGCTACACGTAAACTGAAAAATGATTCACATTAAAGTCGACATCTACCGACATCTCTGTTGACGTAGATCGCCGCTAATTCTGGTTTATTCATTTAATTCTCCGTCATGCTATTATGTAAGCAAGCCTTACATAAGCAATCTGAAAACACATGATGTTCGCATTGAAGTTGAGCTTGAATGTCAGACTGGGAGACTGAGCTATGCTAAAATATGCGAATTTGTAGTTATGCACTCTTACAAAGAATTATGAAATATGAAATATTGAACTGCATGCTCATTGATTAAATTGAAAAAACGGGACCAGACTTGAATGACCGGCGCTCATCCAATATCAAGAATCGTCATATGAGACCGAGTTCACATTTCCACACGTCAACACGACTTCCTATTCAAAATACTGCCACACCCGGAGTAAATTTGAAATACACAATCAGCAAGCCGGCATTACTTTAAAAAATACAAGCATTTTCATTGAGCGTTAAGTTAAGTGCCTAATTTATATATGCATGATTGCGTTACTTCTAATTCTCAACGAGTCGACTTCTTCTATGTTTCATTCGAAATCCAATTAGAATTACACATTTTATATGAAGTGATGATCTTTACGGATTATGCATAAAAGTAATGCACCGAATAGTGATTTTGATATGCGTTTGAATAATATAACTAGCAATTAAGTTCACACTTGCAATTAGGGCGAAAAACAATGTTTTTTGAAATGTTTTAAAACAAAAAACATGATGTTTTATTGCTGCAGAGAAACTAAATATGCCACATCAGCGAGCTATATTTGTTTTCATAGGATTTAGCATCTCTTCAAGCGGTCTACACGCATCGAATTTCATTCTGTCTATTTCCCTTTTGTTGTCATGCTGACGTTTCTTTTAGAAAGTTTTCTAATAATTAAGGGGATAATAAGTTGCAATCCGCATCCGGATCTGTCCCAAACACACAAAAATCACAGTCATCCCGCTTCTATTGTATTACCTAAAACTTCTCCCAGATGGGTATCCGCATTATTACCTGCATTGACATGACAAGTTCCGTCTTGTTGTTCATTATTATGTTCAACTCTGGTACTTTGGTTATTTTATTCCATTGTGAGGAAGCCTGTTGAAACGATGGACATTCAATCTTTGCTCTTTATCGAGTACTTTCAATCGCTGAAAGCGACAATTATCAGGACATCAATTCTTTTTTAATTTTAATTGCTGAAATTGCAGGCAGCACAATATCATTAAGTGCATTCACTCTCTATGAAGTGATCCCAAATGCCAATATAGACACACAACAGTTGATAATAAGATTTCTGTGATATCTAAACCTTCAATAATTAGTTCATATAATCGAAAGTTAGATCAAACGTCTTCAGAGAGCAGTATAATGAGAAATTCTAAAAAAACAGAAAAAGCAAGTTTTAAAACATTGTTTCAAACAAGCAAATTTTTTAACCCTAGTAGCAACAATAAAAAATCAGAGAGTTTTCTTGCAAAGATATGTCCTGTAGATTTCATTACATGTATTAAAGTTTGTACTGCAATTACGAACTTCGGGAGATCCCAAACGTCTTCGTGTTGCTGGACATGATCTACGCTTCACAAAATAATATGGTGGCTCAAAGATCGTGCGGCGATATAGTGCCGTAAGACGTGCACCAAATCGACGGTCAAGTGAATTGGTTAGATGGAACTTTCTCTTCAATTGTATCAGTGTATATCCATGAGTAAAATTCCTATTCAATTGCTACATTCATATTACTCATCCATCATTATTTTTCAATTATTGATGATTTTTCAATATTTGATGCATCATGGAAATGTATGAATGAGGTATAAAATGAAGCACGACCGTATCTGCATTGAAGCACTTTGTTTCGTTAAATCACTTATCCAATAAAACTATATCGTCAAAAGATTTATCGAAAATAACGAACAGCATCACTGGTCGTCAATGCCCTAATCCATTAAAGTTCGTGAACACTTATGGACATTGAAGTCAAGCCAATCTTGTAGATGTGATTTCGTTCCAACTGTGTTGTATAAAGTTGCTGCTGATGTTCTAGCCACTCCATTGGCTCATACTTATAACGTTATCTTACTCCAAGGCAAATTCCCATCTCCATGGAAATCTGCGCACGTCATGCCTGTACCAAAAGTACAAAACCCTACCGAAGATGACCTACGACCAATCTCTTTACTTTTCGTCCCAAGCAAGGTGCTCGAAAGACTTGTTTCCAATCATTTGATGAAACTATTTCGTAGCTCAGCAGGTTCTGTTCAACACGGAGGAATTCACGATGCTTCTACGACCACAGCTTCAGTTGCTATCCACGACTGTGTCACAAAATTACTGGATATGAACAACGTGGCTGGGGTGCAAATCATTGCCTATGACATGAGTAAGGCGTTCGACAAACTTGATCATGGAGTTCAAGGGGTTGATTGAGTGTAAATTTCCAAATTCTTTCTGTAAGTTGGTTGAATCGTACCTTCTAAATCGAACACAGTGTGTGCAAATCAATTCGGTTGTCAGTAGTCCCTTGGAAGTAACATCAGGCGTTCCACAAGGGTCAGTTTGGGGACCTCTGCTGTTCAATGCATCAACAGGGAACTTGCAAGAACTTAATACTCATTCTGTGCTGGCTAAATATATTGACGACATAAC
>CAJQUW010015942.1:0-11176 GCA_907163375.1 Prostheceraeus crozeri | reverse complement strand
AATGGTGAACAAAAGCTGGTGGGTTTAGTACCAGGTTTTTACCGGTTTTTACAGGTGGGCAACCCTGGTCCTGATTACATAGTTCTGTCTTGAACACTTTGAACATGACTAACCTCTCTCGCAGCTTGGTCAACTGCGAGGAATTGATACTGTGGAAGCATAGCATATAATACTGTGGGCAAATTCTTGGATAGTAACCGTAGGCTTATTGTTTGCTGATTTTGATCATTAAATGAAATTATATAAATTGGCACTATCAAAAATGCATAAAAAATTGCAGTTCATGTTGACTTTTTTCCTGTGGGTGGACAAATCCCTCCCAAACACAGACTGTCGGTGTATTAAAATTGACAGTATAGGGAAACGCACTATTGGACTGTACAGACTACCACACACTTTGACTGCTTAATTTCAAGATGATATGTTTTTTGCCGGTGTCTAAGGCATAAGGACGCACATTGCACAATGCGCACAACAGCGACCATATAATTTCGCATGAAGTTCAAACCATTCAAATAAAAGCTGAGTCTCAAAAGTAAATAAAACATAGCTTACATCATGCAATTTAGTTTGATTATACATGCAAACTCCACTTTCAAAAAATGCATCAAGCGACCTTTTCTCTTCTACTTTTGTAATATAAGAGCATTTAATTTTCGTTCTTTTGCACCAAGAGGCCCTTTTTGTACAGTAGCTACTATTATTCGCTTTTTGTACAAAAGGCGTGCGTTCAAGAGAATTGCATTGATCTCACTGTTATTATTCCTCAGGTTTCACCAAAAAAAGTGTTCAGCTAAGATTGATCAGACGAACATTGGCTGCATTTTTTACACTTTTTTTGACCCCGTTTACACTTGACACTTTTAGTCGACACTCATTTTTTCACGATTTCATCGAGAAACAAGTGGATGGTTGCAGCAAGTTACAGCATCCCATTTCAAGAGAAAAAGATGGGTTGTGTCTATTTGTGGTATCTTTCTCTCTCTATCTACTCTTACCTATGCGTCATGTTTTCACCATTGTGTCACTGCTCGCTGCGGACAAAAGCCTCTCGCAGCGAGGACTGACGCCACACACTCACGTACCTCCGGAAAATTTACAGTACAGACGTATTAACTCAACTCATGTATTTTTGGTATTCTCCACAAATTGGTGCAGCCGATGGAAGAATGTGGGTTCGTGATTGGATTATGAGAAGAGCAGCTTAGGATTTTGGCCAATACGATTATGCTCGAATTACGAGCTCAGGATCCGTGCCGTAGCAAGTAGAAATTTTACTGAACCTCTTTAATTGTTGTCTATTTTGAATTTCGCGGCAATCTTCCCCCCATGCTTCGGCCTTATTCCTGCGATAATTCGTGATTGTGCACGTTCCACAAACAGGGATTACTGCTCGCATTCATCAATCAGGTCATCGGTTAACGTCCTTGCCATTCAATTTTCGTTGTCAGTCATTGATGAACCAGTGGACCATCATATTATAAACTATTATGAATGCTGTATAAAATGTATCGATGTCGATAAAACAACCATTAGCAATCAAAGATTCATTTTTATTCGAGAAAGATGAGTCCCACCAGTGATGCTTTTATCTATTGTACAGTTGCCAAAGCGGCCTTGCACCGAAACACCGAATTGTAAATTCGATGATTAAATTCCCATGTTACAAAGTTAAACAGATGTAAGTTATGTTCCTGTGATGAGATATATCAAGATCAAACAACGATAGATGCTCCACAAGCAGGTGGAGCTTCTTGTACAAGGATTATTCCAGGAAAAAATCTGTACTAAGTTAAAATGAAGCTGAAATTGATGTTAAATTAATTGTAAACACAATGAGTACCCAGTAGCATTAGGTACGAGTATAGCAGAACATCATTAGCAATTTAGTGACTGGTGATTAATGAAAAAATAGCAAGAAACAACTCCAGCCTACAAGAAGGTCAGGTCGCTGTGATTTACCGATCACGATCGTTCTATGAGGCACTTTGCATATTAGTGTCAGTTAAAAGTGTCAAACTAAGGAGTTGCGCCTTGTTCAACTTTAGTGACACTTGTGGGCAGACACTTTTCAGAAAGTGTCAGGATGCCGTTTACAGGTGCAATATTTTCACTGGCACTCGGTTGCAGCAACTTCTAAAAATGTCAGCAAATTTAGTGTGTAGACGAGAGTGTCAGTAGCGTTTACACGTGCTATTGAGGTGGCAGCAATAAAGTGTCATGAATAAAGTTTTCATGTGCAAACCGGCCACCTTGAAGGTACAATAAAACTTCATACTCCACAAATTTCTTTGCAGATGATATCCTACATCGGCAACGTTCTTCGCTATAATTGATTGTTGTTCCATCTCGCTCTGTATCCACGGTGATTTCGATATAACTTGGAATTGCCCAGCGATATTGTGCGTGTCCAAATGTGTCCTCCAACTGCCGCATTGTGAATTCTAACAATTCTCGCTGAATACCAGCAATTGGCAAGTGGTGAAAGCTTCGCAAACATTACGATGATTCAGAATGTAGATTAATATGTGCCGGTTTGTGTAAATGCAATCGTATGCCAGGAAGCAGCTTGCTAGTTCAGCTTCATTATCTGACCTACCGTCCTCTATCAACAAAATCTCTACACTCCGTTCACTCTTCTGCCTCTTCCAATAGGACGGAATCAGTCTAATTGACAGACGACGAAAAAATTGATCACTCAGGCTGTAGTTCTGAGTTGCAGTCTGAAGACTATGTATTTGTTATTTGGCCGTAGAAACTTTTGTCTGTAAACGAAATGTACGTCTTGTCATTCATTCACTGGTGTACGATCAAATTGAACGGTTCTAGGAGTTCGAGAAAACAGTATTTCTTACCAATTTATGTTGTGCTGGCATTCAGAAATTATATCAGATGCTTCATCAGGGTCAAGTTTTTCGCAATTTTGAATTTTGATTGTTGATCTCAACAGGACACTTTTAAAGATTCTTGCATGGTTTATAGCCTAAGTTTCACTTGTTGTCATTGACAAGTGACTATTTTTACAAAATGTTCACTTTAAAGTATTAAAGATATTCAATTCTTCAAAATCAAATTAGTAGATATTTTTATAGTATTTCAAGGTATTTTGATAGTTTTATTCCGAATTTTGCAAATAACGGTACTTCAACAACGTTCAATTTCACAATTGTAATTTTGTTGAGCTTTTTTGTCGTTATTTAATTGAAATTCGAAAGACAATAAATTAAATTAATCCCAAATTTGAATCATTCTATATTTCATCATGGCGGACCAAATCGATCCAAGAGGTTATTATTTTTATTATTATACTAAGTTTGTTTTTTTGCTCCGTGTGTGCCATTATTATGCAGATACATGCAAGGTTTATACTAATAACTTATTGGCAGAGTTTTCAAGGTACTCAATCACACCCTGGAAATATTCTAAAAAGCTAGCTTAGAACATTGTTTTATAATTTGCTCATTTGGTGGCAGATTCGAAAACAAATATGGTTTATCGTTAAACACAGGACGTATTTATACAATATCAAGCTTCATGATGATAATATCAAATACATGCCAGTATGATAGATTGTCGTGTGTGGGCTTACTCATTGTATACACAGGATGCAAAATAGAAAACAATTCTATAATGACGATAGAAAAACAAAATTGGGGCCCTAACCATTCACAGCGATGTTCAAAATGTGGCAGTTGACGGATTCGTACTGACTATCGCAAGTGCACACATGATAGCCCGCACTGTTTGCACTCAATATCTTGCTAGCAGAAAGTGTATCATTACTCTGTTTATTCATTCTATTAAAAAGTCAAACTACAACTTACCCTATCCGTTCAAGTAAGAAATCCAAGGCAGTTGTTCTAATTATTTTTAGATTTTTAGAGTGAGAAAGCGGCTGCAATCGCTTTTGCTACATCGTGGAGAAGTGACCTTTCAAGATCGCATCACACAGTCACCTCATTGTAAAGAAAGCTTACTTTGGCGTGAAACTCGGGGATCCAGCAAAATGTTTGCCACGTATATGTTGCAAAATATGCGAGATCGCTTGTGACCGGTGGGACCAAGGGCGAGGAAAAGATGTTTGCCATTGGAGAAACCATGAAATGGCCGTCGCGGCGCAAAAATCATAAGCGATGTATCATTAGTAGTAACAAAGGTCCAGATAAAACACAGCGCGCCCCCCTCTGGAACGACAGGGATGTGGTTGTCGTAGAGAGAGAGAGATAGTAGAGAGAGGAGTTCACAACATGTTCGCTGATCCCCCTCTGCAACGACAGAGTGTGAGACTCGAGTGATTGGTTCGCGCCGGTTGGACTTGGGCGACGATCCAGGTTGACGTGGGAGACGTCTAGGTGCTTGGGGCGACCGTCAGGATGATGGGCGCCGTCTAGGTTGTGTGGTGGTGAAATGGTGCCAGATTGGATTCGTGTAACATTCTGCATCTGTGGTGTGAATTTCCCGCTCAATCGGCGACGAAAAACTGTTTCTTCAAAATTTTGGAGGAGTTAAAAATGTGGGACGTTATGGTGTGTTGGGCCCAAACGTATCTCGGGATGAGAAGAAAACGGAGGCCAGCTTCGGGAATTTCAGCGTTGAATAATTTGCATCTGTATGGTGAATGTGAAAGCAATCAGAGAGAAAAAATTTTCGCTGACGTCCCCCCCCTTGGGAACAGCCTTGCTTCGATTTTGGCTTCCAGTGGAGGAACTTTGTCGTGCGGATAGCTCGTTTTGAAAGCTTAAGATGTTGAGACAAATTCAGTGAAAAGAATCGGCTTGGTTCCTATTATGTCTTCGTTTTAGATGGTGAGGACGCCATTTAAGATTTTGGGACATTTGGCGAAGAAAAAAACGACAAGAGTTCGAATTTGGGATTGTTTTGGGCTGTAGACTTCAAAACGAACCATCGGATGGGGAAAACGGATTTCAGATTCGGGATTCAGCGTGAAATTCTGCATCTGTACTGGCTGAGGTTTCAAGTCAACGTGATAACGATAGTGGAGAGAAGAGTGTACAAAATTTTCAACATTTTCGAAAAAAAACAGCAGTGTTAGGAATTTGGGACGTTTGCGTTTTGGTGTTGAGCACCCAAACGACAAGCATCGGTATGAGATATACCGGAAGGCCCAGATTTCGGAATCTACGTGAAATTTTTGGGGGGTTAGGAAGGACGTTCACCAGCGAAATTCGGCCCGTGAGAATAAAATTTTTCGCATGATCGCGTCCCCCCCCCCTGCTGGACATGCTTGCTCATCGATTTTGGCTTCCAGTGACGGATTTTGGCGTACGTGCGATAGCCTCGTTAGAAAGCTCTAGAGTAGAGCAAAATTCAATGAAAGAATCGGCTGTGTTCCTAATTCTGTCTTCGTTTAGATGTGAGACACCATTTAAGATTTTGGGACATTGGCAAAAAACGACAGAGTTAGAATTTGGGACGTTTTGGGCTCTAGCTTCAAAACGAAGCATCGGATGGGAAAACGGATTTCAGATTTGGAATCAGCGTGAAATTCTCTATCTGTATGGTGAGTTTTAAGTCAATCGGGTAGAGAGAAAAATTTTCACCTGACGTCTCCCCCCCCCCCTTCTTTGTTCTAACTTTGGTTCTAGTGGACGGCTTTTGTTCGTTCGACTGTGCAATTGGAAAGAGGATGAAACACTGTCTCGGACCGCCATTTTTCGTTGTTTGCGAGTCAATCGGAGCAGCCGTTCAAAAGTTAGAGCGGTTACAAGATTTTAGGTCGGAGCTCGCTCACCTGAAAAAATCCTAAGTGTCAGAGTGGCTTTGTATCGGAAAAATTTTGAAAATTTTCCAAAGTGTGGAATTTCGACCTGGGACCGTCACCAAAACATTTTTCATCAAATTTTGAAATTTCACTGACGTCCCCCCCCTTTGTTCTAACTTTGGTTTCTTAGTGGAGGATTATTTTGTTTCGTTCGATTGCATTGGAAGGAAAGAGGATGAAAACACTGCTCGACCGCATTTTTCGCGGTGCGAAGTCAATCGGAGCAGCTCCGTTCAAAAGTTTAGTGCGGTTTACAAGATTTTAGGTCGGAGCTCGCTCACCTGAAAAAATCCTAAGTGTCAGAGTGACTTTGTATGGGTAAAATTTTGAAAATTTTCCAAAGTGTGGAATTTCGACCTGGGACCGTCACCAAAACATTTTTCATCAAATTTTGAAATTTCACTGTCGTCCCCCCCCCCCTTTGTTCTAACTTTGGTTCTAGTGGACGGATTTTGTTCGTTCGACTTGCATTGGAAAGAGGATGAAACACTGCTCGACCGCATTTTTCGTTGCGAGTCAATCGGAGCAGCCGTTCAAAAGTTAGAGCGGTTACAAGATTTTAGGTCGGAGCTCGCTCACCTGAAAAAATCCTAAGTGTCAGAGTGGCTTTGTATGGGTAAAATTTTGAAAATTTGTCAAAGTGTGGAATTTCGACCTGGGACCTTCACCAAAACATTTTTCATCAAATTTTGAAATTTCACTGACGTCCCCCTTTGTTCTAACTTTGGTTCTAGTGGACGGCTTTTGTTCGTTCGACTTGCATTGGAAGAGGATGAAAACACTGACGACCGCCTTCTTTTCGTTGCGATTCAATCGGAGCAGCCGTTCAAAAGTTAGAGCGGTTACAAGATTTTAGGTCGGAGCTCGCTCACCTGAAAAAATCCTAAGTGTCAGAGTGACTTTGTATGGGTAAAATTTTGAAAATTTTCCAAAGTGTGGAATTTCGACCTGGGACCGTCACCAAAACATTTTTCATCAAATTTTGAAATTTCACTGACGTCCCCTTCCTCTGGACAGCTTGCTTCGATTTTGGCTTCCAGTGGACGGATTTTGTCGTGCGATAGCTCGTTTGAAAGCTAAGAGTGAGACAAATTCAGTGAAAGAATCGGCTTGTTCCTATCTGTCTTCGTTTAGAATGTGAGACGCCATTTTAAGATTTTGGGACGAATTGGCCGGCGAAAAACGACAGAGGTTAGAATTTGGGATGTTTTGGGCTGTTAGCTTTCAAAATCGAACAATCGGGATGGGGGAAAACGGATTTCAGCTGGTGCATTCGAATGTCAACGGTGGGCGGGGTGACATAGCTGTGCATTTCTTGTATGATTTTAAATATTTATGAGTTTTTTGTTATTTTGTAATATATTATCTGTGTTTTATTAAATTTTTTATATATTCAAGAAAATAATATTTATCCTTGATAATTGAAATATATTGTTGCCACACCCACACCCCTACACCCCCCCCCCCCCCCCCCCCCTCCCCCCCCCCCCCCCCCCCCCCCCCCCCCCCCTCCTCCCACTCCCCGCCCCCCCCCCCACTCGCCTCTCGCCCCGCCCCCCCTCCCCCTCTCTTCCACCCCCCCTCGGCCCCCTCCCCTCCATGTATGGTGAGTTTTCCAAGATCAATCGTGAACGACGAAAAAATCCCTCCCCCCCCGTTCAAACAATTTTTCGAAAAAAACGACAGAGTTAGAAGAAGAATTTGGGACGTTTTTGGTGTTTGTGTAGCACCCAAACGAAGCAATTAGCATCGGATGAGAAAACGGAGGCCAGATTCGGATAATCTACGTGAAATTTTGGGGTTGGGGGGGGGGTTTTTAGGAAGGTACGTTTCCAGCTGAAATCGGGAGAGAAAAAATTTTTCGCTGACGTCCCCCCCCCTTATGGACAGCCTGTGCTTCGATTTTGGCTTCCAGTGGACGGATTTTGGACGTGCGATAGCTCGTTTGAAAGCTAAGAGTGGAGACAAATTCAATGAAAGAATCACTGTAGGCTTCTTGTTCCGTATCTGTCTTCGTTTAGATTGTGAGACACCATTTAAGATTTTGGGGACATTGGCAAAAAAAAAACGACAGCAGAGTTAGAAATTTGGGACGTTTTGGGCTCTAGCTTCAAAACGAAGGCATTCGGGATGGGAAAAGGGATTTCAGATTTGGAATCAGCGTGAAATTCTTTATCTGTTGGATGAGTTTCACGTCAAATCTCGGAGAGAAAAAATTTTCACTGACGTCCCCCCCCCCCCTTTGTTCTATTAACTTTTGGTTTCTAGTGGACGGATTTTGTTCGTTCGACATGCATTGGGATGTAAGGAGGGATGAAACACTGCTCGACCGCATTTTTCGTTGCGAGTCAATCGGACCAGCCGTTCAAAAGTTAGAGCGGTTACAAGATTTTAGGTCGGAGCTCGCTCACCTGAAAAAATCCTAAGTGTCAGAGTGACTTTGTATGGTTAAATTTTGAAAATTTTCCAAAGTGTGGAATTTCGACCTGGGACCGTCACCAAAACATTTTTCATCAAATTCTGAAATTTCACTGACGTCCCCCCCCCCCCCTTGTTGTTCTAACTTTGGTTTCTAGTGGACGGATTTTGTTCGTTCGACTTAGCATTGGAAAAGAGGATTGAAACACTGTGTCTCGGACCGCCATTTTTCGTTTGCGAGTCATCGGAGCAAGCGTTCAAAAGTTAGAGCGGTTACAGGATTTAGGTCGGAGCTCGCTCACCTGAAAAAATCCTAAGTGTCAGAGTGACTTTGTATGGGTAAAATTTTGAAAATTTTCCAAAGTGTGGAATTTCGACCTGGGACCGTCACCAAAACATTTTTCATCAAATTGTGAAATTTCACTGACGTCCCCCCCCTTTGTTCTAACTTAGGTTTAGGTGGACGATTTTGTTCGTTCGACTTGCATTGGAAAGAGGATGAATCACTGCTCGACCGCATTTTTCGTTGCGAGTCAATCGGAGCAGCCGTTCAAAAGTTAGAGCGGTTACAAGATTTTAGGTCGGAGCTCGCTTACCTGAAATACAAAAAAAAACTCCTAAGTGTCAGAGTGAGTTTGTATGGGAAAAATTTTGAAAAATTTTCCAAAGTGTGTAGAATTTCGACTCTGGGGGACCGTCACCAAAATTATTTCATTCAAATTTTGATAATATTTCACTGACGTGGGTCCCCCCCCCTCTGGACAAGCTTGCTTCGATTTTGATTTTGCTTCCAGTGGACGGATTTTGTCGTGCGATAGCTCGTTTTGAAAGCTAAGAGTGAGACAAATTCAGTGAAAGAATCGCGTTCTTTGTTACCTATCTGTCATTGTTTAGATGTTGAGGATGCCATTTTAAGATTTTGCGGGAATTGGCGACAAAAAACGACAGAGTTATGAATTTGGGACTCGTTTTGGGCTCTAGCTTCAAAACGAAGCATCGGGATGGGAAGGAGGGGGAGGGGGGGGAGGAGAGAAAACGGATTTCAGATTTGGAATCAGCGTTCCAGATTCTTTATCTGTATGGTGAGGTTTCATGTCAATCGGAGAGTTTCAAAGTCATCAGCGAGAAAAATTTTCACCACATGTTTTCGGAAAAAAAAAAAAACGGACCAGATGTTCAGAGTTAGAATTTTTGCGATGGCTGCCTACTGTAGAGCCAAAACGAAGCATCGGATGGGAAAACGGAGGCCAGATTCGGATTCAGCGTCAAATTTCTACATGGAAATTGGGTTTGTTATTTCCAGCTCAATCGCGCAGCACTAGAACCGGAGATAGACCGGGGGGATTTTTTCTTGTGTTTGGGATGGATGGGTATTTACGTCCATCAGCTTGATCGCCACACACTATATATGTGGGAACAGACGGAAGTAGGACTTGTCCATTTAGAGGAGAACGATTGTCAGAGGTAGGGTCGTCTCTCTGAGCTCCGATGATAGCTTCGGGACATTCCAAATTCCAAGTTTCTGTAAGAAAACCGACTTAGAAAATTTCATTGCTGATTATAGATAAGAGTCAGACCTAAGAGGTTCGCCAGGGTGGCATTGTCTCCAGGCCATTTATTTTTTAAAACGACTCCAAAACTTTAAAGGCTCGTAACTTTGCTTCTACAAGTCCGTTTGACTTGATTCAAAAAAGGTTCGGTCGCTATTGACCTGCCCTAAGTGATGGACTACTTATAAAATTTCATAAGTAGTGCATATGTAAAGTTGAAATTTTAAAGTTTCATGTAGTTTTGGAGGTTTTTTCTGGGTTTTTCGACCTGTGAAGTCAATGAAAGCATTTTTAATGATGTCTGAGCCAGTCTTCTCATGGTATAAGAGACTTTTTACTGAAAGCGAGCAAGTCTCGGAGAGTTTTGCTGTAATATTCCACTGACAGGGTGTTCCTTCGGGACGGCGGACGATGCCGTAGTGATAAGTGTGGCAAGGATTGTGTCATATTTAAGACGTTAACCGCTGGGACCACTCATGTCTCATGTTGGGCATTTGACACAGCTCTCAACGTAGCACTGTGAACGCCCCTCGGTTGAGTCGTAGCTATCTTGTCATGGGTGGCCTCTCAACATCTCCATTGCAAAACGCTGGTGAATCAAGCTCTCTACGGCTTGCGGGATATCAAGCAGATCAAAGCAAAAACTATGGGTGTTTCCTAAGGTTTTCAAGTATGATGAGTTCAAATTGATTCAGATTTCAAAATTTAACTAAAGAGCTAAGGCAGCTTTGAGGGGTTTAGATCCCAGCTCTGTTCACTACCTTTGACTCGGCGTTGCTGTTACCACTTCGGGGCAGTGACAATGATGTCTTCAGCTGTAAAGAGCGGGTATCGGGGAAGATCTCTCACTTCCCTAGTGATCAGTACAAGGCCTTCGGGCTGTCGACGGGATCGAGAGCCACTCACTACACTCAAATCTATCATTCCTCACTAAGTGTAAATATGATATAACATTTGTCTGCTATAGGTTATTTTTGACTTGCTATCTAGTTGAATAGTCTCTTGCTATCAAGAGATTCACTTTATCAATAAAGCACATCAATCGCTGTTAATTACGCCTTTTGCCGTAGCGTTCCTTCGGGGACGGAGGGTATGCGTAGAGGGATTGTGTTGCACGGGTTGTTCGTCGTTTGTTAGACCGAAACCTCTGAGCCGTTGCTCATGTTGGGCGTTCGACTTCATACTCAACGTGACGCTTTCTTTCGCCTGGTCAGAGTACTTCAGCCATTCGACAAAGGTAAGTCTTTATGATATGGAGAGTAGAGGACATGTATTCATTAGTGTCCTTCAAGATTGCTCCCCTGATAAACGTTGATGAGACAAATGAATGATTCTCATCTTCCTTTTCAATGAATGAAATCTACTAACACACTACCGTAATATCGGGCACTATGGGGCAAGACTGATAGAGCCTTCAATGCGCTTT